>QFEX01000565.1:0-12554 GCA_003316505.1 Suillus alpinus
GCCTTTGAAGACTACGTATACTACTTCTGGAATCCGGTCAACAGTTCACACTTTTCAGCCAGGCTATGATGGAATGTCGTTCCTCTCAAATTCTCACAACAGTACATATATATACTGTTGGGACGTCCGCGTTTACGCATGATGATACTAGGCGCAATGCCACCGGGGAGACCACTCCTCATGCGTCGCCGAAAGATTTATAACGTCTGCTCGAATCCGACAATCATTTAAGTGTCGGACGTGAAGGATTGAGATATTACTTTTTAGGCAGCTAAGGGTATGATGTGTGATGGGACTAAACATCAGAAAGGTAAAAGCTATCGATCAAAAAGAATACACGAAGCTATAACACCATGTAGGACACCTCGAAACCTGATTATGACAGTTGAGCAGTCAGTCCTGATATGAGGAGCGTCGACTTACACGTCGAAGATACCACTCCGCCCGCCTGAGACCTGCACCGATAAATTGCTCATACCTAACCATGGCAGCACGCATAGAAACTACGTACTGGCAAGGAAAAAGAAACTATATTTGCAACAGAGGTTGCTTTAAGCGCAGTCAGATGGCATAGAAACGAATTCATAAACACACGAATGACAGACCAAAAAGTGACAGCGCATATAGCAAATTCCCCTTTGACAAGGTTGAGGCTACTTTATAGAGGGTGTACCTGCCATCAGAGCGTAATGTGTTTCATCAGTTGATTCAAAGGAAGTGCGCTGACAATCATACCCATTATCAGGCGTTCCACTCTCGTAGCCCCCTCTACAGAGCTCTGAGTTGATGTGGGCGCACATACGCAAAGTTTCGAGGATCGGAGATATCGCCAGGACATCGCAAGTGAGCATCGACATAGTAGCAAGCTTCAAACCACAATATCAACATCCGGACAATAGAATTGCCAAAACACTTACCAAGTAGCTTGCCAACAAAATTCTTTTGATTTTTTCATTGTTGTGCCATAAGGCAAGTACGAATGAGAAGCAGACCTGTAACACATAAAGTGGGGATTTTACTTTGCCAGCACAAGTGCAGACCTTCGGTAGCCAACATGATAAGAAGCAGGGACATGAAGTGACCTATCCCAGCGGTCCGATATATTGTCAAGCACTGTGTTACCTAGCATTAATGTGTTTTGAGTATGGTTGAGAGAGAGTTAATACCATTTCCACTGATTGTGGCCCAAGAGTGACTGGCAGACCACTAGAAACGTTTTCCCCAAGAAAAGAAAGTGTTGCTCACCGTATATTTCGCTAATAATCCATGCTATGGGAGCATATCTAGCTGCGAAGAACATGACAGTCGTAATGCTCCAACGGCCCATACAGCTGAACAGACGAACTTCATGTCCAAGGGTTAAACAATAATCGAGTACCTTATAATGGGGATAAGGTCTCGTCTGGAGCGCGAGAAGATTACACGTTTAACTCGCCCGGGTGGCGACGGGTGCAACTTCATTAGAAATTTGAGTACAGACTAGAAGAACAAGCTGGGAAACCAACAACAAACCTCGCAGGTACTGTAAACAAAACATGAGTCGGTTCAAAAGATGGAAGATCGGGTGTCACGCAGCTCGCACCTTGATTTTCTGCTCTGTGTGCGGTAAAACCATACGTGAAATATGTATGTGCGTGGGCGTGGATAGTATCTTACCACTATGTATGTATATGCCAACTTTAAACAACGTTAGACCAGGCTATGCATGATAGCATCATGAACTCATTGCTCGAAGAGATGAAACATGTAACACTTACATGAATGTGCAAGTTATATGTATTAAGTTTCAAGTATAGCTGTGTCACTGCGTCGCAGGTGGAATACTGTAGGGATACGCACAGTATAATGTGCATGTACGTAACTGCAGCTCCGGCAGTGAACATCCATTCAACTGCACCGCTACGATGGATCACGATGGACGAGTTCATGTTAGCTGAAGCACTAACATGTCAAATACAAAGCGCTCATTTTCTTAGCAACACCACTCCCACAGTTCGATGCGCCTGGATCCGACAGAAAGACATGAAGAGCATTGGCGGAGAGCTCTTGTCGGGCGTGAGGGTAGAGGAGTTGTAGTCCAAAAAGCCGACCTTCAGTAGCTCCCGGGTATTGCATCCTCCGACTAAAAGGCAGGCCCATCTGCAAGGTATCAGCCCCTCAGCGATACGGACTGTTTGGAAGCCATGACGCCCTCCTTGTGATCCACCACCAAAGCTATACCGCCAGATTCCTGCGTGGTGACTTTGCGCCCCGAGGTGTGTGAAGAAAGATGGAACGGTGACTGGGAGTTTTGGATGGTGTTCCGTGATAGAAGAGGCAGTTTTATATTCTGTTGGTTACAGTTAACGGGGTGAGGCCAATTTGGGCCGGGCAGTAAACTTAGGAGTCAGAATAGTGGGGTGAAGGTGTGTTGGACAAGGTTATGGCGGTATACATGGACGTATGCGGTCTGTCTGTTGCAGAATGACTGACGGAATGCGACTCGTGATCACAAACGAGGTTTTGGCGCGTCAGCTGCACAGTCTTAGTCTCCCCTATCCAGACCAAATAGAAGGAAGAATGTCATTTCTTCTTTATTGTATAGCCTATACTATGGGCTGTGAAATGAACACGTGAATGATAACATGTACCAGCTTGAACTTCCAGTGAACTCTTGACCTAAACACTGATTGTGTCTTGGTGTCAACACGTTGAGACCTGCCGAAACATAGCTTTGTGAGTGATGATCGTGGACTTTGTTGGACGAAAGCTGAAACGGAGCTGCGCCCAGTAGTTAATTATGCCTTCACCCGGAGATAAATGGAGTGTTGAACATAGTGTTGTCTTTGGACGGGAAGAAAGTGGTTAGCGGGAGTGACGACAGTGCAGTTAGGTTGTAAGACATCGAGTCAGGCAAAGTCGTCGCGAAATGGACGGAGCATACACAGGAAGTGAAGTCTGTCTGCCGCATGGGGTGGAGATGACGGTCGGCGAGTCTTAAGCGGAGGTGGGCGGCGTCGATCCTCCGACGGGTAGTACGTGACACTCCCATAGACAGATCTCATTCCATTTAAACATACATATATTCTAGGCTCATGCTACACGTCGTTCTGTCCAGCTGAAGGTCTCCCATGGGGTACCCTGAGGATTTTCCGATGATCCGCCTGATCATGCTCGCGCATGTCGTTAATTCTTACCCAGTGTTTCCCTGACCTCGATATTCTCAGTGTTCTGCACGACCTAATTGTAATGGCTTGAGTATCGGAGAACGTCCGGGAAATGGACACTCTGGGGGTACCTCTGTCACGGACTCCGGGGTTTTTGTATGGGTCCACTCTGGGGGCGTGTCAGCCGTTCGGCTCAATTCGGTCGGAGTTCAATTATGTCAGCTGTGGTTCTCACTGGCTGTGCTGTACCTTCCCAATGTTCCTCCCGCCTCCCTGCTCCCGGTGTCTTTTTTGCCCGCCCGCCGCTCTTACGAAATAATGTTATCTCTTCTTCAATGGTAGTACTGATAACTATGATGGCCTCATCCTCACAGTCCCTCGTGGTGGTGGTCACAATGGTTGTGGCTGACAGGGTTGAGGCTAATGTGTCAGCTATCACGGGGTGTGCGGCATCACGTGCATTAGGGGAGGAAGAAGTACGCAGTGAGAACCACAGCTAACAGAATTAAACTCCGACCGAATTGAGCCGAGCGGCTGACACCCCCCCAGAGTGGACCCATACAAAAACCCCGGAGTCCGTGACAGAGGTACCCCCAGAGTGTCCATTAGCCTGACTTTCTGGAGTATCGATGTAGTAAATTCTGTCATCGGGGGTACCGTTCCACCACCAAAAGCGAAAACAGAGACGGGAAAATCTTTCAATACGTACGGATCTGAGTGGCATTCTCAATATCGACGATGCAGTGAAATGAAGACGCGGGGGCCCCATCATATTCAAGACAGAGAAGAAAAAGAATTTAGCCGAGAGCAATATCATTGCTGACCATCCGCGCACTGTAGATTTTCAGTAATCGAACAGTATTGGGCCTGCAAAGTTTGCGGCGACATAAAGCCTGGGGGCAGAAGTGGAGTCTATTCGAGACAGCGCAGGCACAAACTTGCAACTTCAAAGCTTCAATCTTAGACCCCAGTTTAGGGTCGTCTGATGGGTCAAGACCGCACAGTTGACAGCGGGGATTGAAAGGTCGATACGTGGACAGCGTCAAAGTCTACAAGTCAAGTCATAATTAGGGACGGTGACCCTCGCAAGTCTTACCAATAAACATGTGTAGTGGAATAGAAACACTTGCATTTGCGTGCTGCATAAATGATACAGATGTAGATTGACTCCGATCACATGAAGTGCAAGAATGGGTAGTGAATCAGTCTAACTCTAACACCGTTCCACGCTGTACACTTCCCCAACCTGATGGAAAGTCAGTAAATGGATCTACCAAGTGAACAGAGATACTTGCCTACAAGCCGCCAATGCTTCTCGATACGTCTCGAAAGAGCGACCTTCTCCCCAACCTCAGTACAAGCGGGTGAAGTCAACTGAATCTTCGCGAGATCCCCTTTCACGCTCAATACTCGCCCGCCAGTCGATGTTGAACCAATGTTAATCAGCAGGAGCTCGTTCTTGGCAAGCTTCGAGACTTTTGTTTGTTTCTTGTCCTCTGTACGAACACCAAGCAACCGGCGGAGGAGGAACAAACTGATTTCAAGCTCTGTATTCTCTTTAGAACATCCTTGGATGTCGAAAACGAGGAGATGCCTACCAGTATAAACCTTTGGGAGCTTCCCGACAGCACCCAACACTTGACCAACAAGACGATCTGCTCTGCACAGCGTAGGATCAATCTTGGTCCCAACACCAATTAGACCTCCCGGAACTGCAAACTGCAAGTGATTGTTCTCAGCGTGTAGAGAGACGATCTTGCTGAAGATGGGCTTGCAGCGGTTCCGGCCTTGGGTATCTTTCGTTACAATTCCTGGGCGGATTTCGACTTCTTGCCCTAGCCGTAGCACGCCAGTGAGGATAGAACCACCGGCAACGCCACCTTTGAGGTCATCAACCTCAGCACCAGGCTTGTTGACATCAAAGGAACGGATAACGATGAGACGGGGATCGGAAGTGAAGTCGCGGACTGGGATAGGTATACGCTTTACAATGTATTCGTTGACGGCGTCGATGTTGTATTTCAGCTGCGCAGATATCGGGACTATGGGTGACGACTCGGCCACCGTGCCTGTAACAAGAATGAGTACATCATTGGACATTCCATGCCGCAGAGGACTCACCCTTGACAAATGCAGCGATTGATTTTTGATGCTCAAGAGCCTGGGCTTCCTTGATCAAGTCGACCTTGTTCTGCAAAATAATGATATTTTCCAGCTTCATGATTTCAACCGCGGCCAAGTGCTCCGATGTCTGCGGCTGAGGGCATGTCTCGTTTCCTGCGATCAGAAGAAGGGCAGCGTCCATGACTGCGGCACCGTTAAGCATGGTAGCCATCAGAATATCGTGACCGGGACAGTCGACGAAGGAAACATGGCGAATGAGTTTCATTCGGTGACCACATCCTGGTCGTTCGCAGGGTGGATTATCTTCCTTGTCCGAGCGATACGATCGATAGCAGCCTGGGCGTGGGCATGCCTCGTTCTCGCACTTGTAGATCTACGATGGTGGATTTCGAGATTAGCAATGCATCAGACGCGAAGCACAGGGAACATACTTTTGCATTTGCATAACCTAGCTTAATCGTGATGTTACGGACGAGCTCGTTTTTGAATCGTACAGTCATGACGCCTGATATGGCCTTCACAACTGTCGATTTTCCGTGTGCGACATGACCGATCGTGCCTGCAGAGATAACTCAATTGCTAAATTATGCCTACTCGCAGAGCTCTGCGTACCCAAGTTAATTGTAGCCTGGAAGGATCACTGTCGATGAGTTGCTTCAAACGAAGGAAAGCTGCTTGCGCACCTGTTTTGATATTACTTCGGGCGAAAGAGGTGTCAGGTTCGTGACATCTATGTCAATCTTTGGGACATCATCCAGCTGGTCGTCCTCCTCTTCAGAGTCTGATTCTTCGTGGTTTTTTTGTAGAGTCTCTTCGTCTGACATTTTGCGAGATCAAGGTAGGAGGTCGGACTTAGCAGGTGACTCGAAAAGTCCCAAATCTGAATTATGCCACCCTAACTAAGCAACTCGTTTGATCACTCACATTCATGCATGGGCCGTTTCTCCAACGAAATCATGAACAACGTCTACTTCCCAGTTCGCGTCGTAGCTTTACTTCGACGTCTTGTCAATGTCATGGCTACCTTTTCATTATCCGGCCAATACCTCATATCGAGGGTCAGAGCCGAAGATACCTCCAGCAACAAACAAGAAGTTCCCACCACTTCCAATGACTTTTGGTGGAACCCGCTGTCTCCGAACAAGTGGAACTGGCTTCGTGTAGGCTTACTTGTGGATAGTGTTCTAGAGCAACCAACCAAACGGCTGACTCCAGCACTCCCTCATTGGACTTCGGAAGGCATGTTACTACGTTTGGCGTTTGCTGGCGTTCACCAGACTCATGCAGTCATCCATAAACAGGCCGATGCTTCTTTAAGGACGATACCAAATTATGGCCGCCAAATTTATCTCCTTCTGATTCCAAAGTGTCATCTGAGCCTCATACCACTGCTCTTGACACATTCGCTATCAATTCCGAATTGCCGCGGGGGGAATTTCCACCTAAGGAACCATCCGAGGGTGATTACACTGATACCATTCATCGCTTACTGCGAAACCCAGCACTGTATGACCCGATCAGAGCCCCTAGGTTTCCTATTGTCCTCTGCCACGGTTAGTTCATCATAATCGGGTCAATTAGAATAAACCACACACATTGATCCATAGGGCTATACGGATTTGATGTGCGAGGTCCCGCCGCATTTCCCAGTCTCCGAATGCACTACTGGGCCAATGTTCTAAATATCCTCAAAAAGAAGGTCGGAGCAGATGTTATTGTCACAGCAGTACCCGGGTACGGTCATCAAACTTGATGGTAGACCATTTCTGATTTTGTTTTCTTAGAACGGGCTCCATAGCGTCGAGGGCAGAAAACCTCGATCGGTTACTCCAGGAGAAGGCCAGAGGGCGAGGCGTTAACCTCATGGCTCATTCCATGGGAGGTCTTGATTGCCGCCATCTCATTACACATGTGCAGCCGAATGAATATACCCCATTATCGCTGACAACAATCAGTACTCCCCATAGAGGAAGCCCTTTCATGGACTGGTGTGCGGTAAGTTCCCGATTTCTTATCCTTGCTTTGCAGTGCATTCACTTCACTTGACGACAAGGCACATATCGGCCTCGGAAGACAAACCCAGGAGGAAACGTTCAAGAAAACGACCGAGATTCAGCAGCAGTCTATGCCGGAAAAGGAGACAACCACTGAGAAGCGCGAGACTTCATTCTCCTTGCCACTGGCTTCCTTGCCATCGTCTTTCACAACGCTCTTGTTGTCCATCCTGGACTCGCCTGCATATGCCAATTTGACATCGTCCTACCTCAACAACGTGTTCAACCCCGCCACCCCCAATGATCCACGTGTTAAGTACTTCAGCATCACCGGACGTACCGCCGACATGAGCATCTGGCACCCGCTTTGTCTCCCAAAGATGGTGCTCGATGAGTTGGAACGAGCGGCAAAGGAACGCCTCAAGCGTCAGCATGCCGACTCAAGGGATATACGTGTGCCTCTGACATGGGAGCAGGACGACCAGTGGGGGAACGACGGTCTCGTGACCGTGCAGAGCGCAAGGTGGGGCGAGTTTCTCGGGATAATGGAGGGCTGCGATCACTGGGAGATCAGAGGTGCACGGGGGCTAGAATTCAATGTCGACTTGTCGTCTGTGCCCCTGACGAGCATAGCGGGTCGCGTCGGTGCAGATGGGTGGGCGTTGGGCGACTGGTCGAAGTTTATTCGGGCTTGGAAGAAGCAAGAGAAGGGGTCGTCTGGTGATTTTGAGTTCGCTGGTGCTGGTGGATCTTCAATGTCGTCATCGGAACCGAGAGTCTCCCGAGGGGTTAGGGAGGAGATGCGCAAGGGTGGTGAAAGTGACCCCGTTGTGAAAGCGTCGACGGATAAGCTCTCCGCCGTGTTCGATTGGATCATCGATCAAGTCCCATCGACGAACAAGTCTCCCCCTGGAGACACTTCACAGAAGCAGAAGGTCAAGAAGTCTGTCAAGAACGAACTGGCCTCTAAATTGGATCTGGAGAGATTCTATGTGGCATTATCTCGGAAGTTGTATGATGAGGGGTTGTAAATCCAGATTAATTGTAGTCCATTTCTATCCTATTTGAGGACGCAGCTTTATCGTTGGCGCAAATCCGCTGTTGTTATGCGCAAGTTGACCTAGCCACAACTCAGTACTCAGTACGTAGGCATAGTCTTTCGCCCGTGCTGAAATATAGTCACATTCCGATCACCTAATGTGCGGAGATTTCATCGCTATTCTACGTTAAGAGGCATGTGCATGAAAGAGGAATAAAATAATAAAAAGAAACAATCAACGACAGTGAGCGGCAAAGACAAAGGTGTCATGGTGCGCAGAAGTACGAACGAACAAGGTGGCAAAGGGCACAAGAAAATGAAACAAGCATGATAATCTTACAACGCACTGATCAAGCCAGCATCATGTCGAATCAAACCCGTCTTTCTCTCCACCTCCAGGAAGTACTCGAGTGCTCTCTTAGCCTTCCCCTCCATCTCCTCTGCGTTCTTAACTTCTTTGCCTCTCTCTTCCATTGCAGCTCTGAAGCGCTCCCTAAGGTCCCAAGACGCCAGGCGCAGGACCTTGCGCGTCTCCCTGCTGACACGGCCAGCGTGAGCATTGACAAAGAGTTCATTCTCGGTTGTGTTCTCGTCAACGGCAACCAGGGATGTACGGATGCGACGACCGATGGTGCGTGGAATGGTGTTGGGTAGCTCAAGGACGAAGTAGGCAGTTGCACCGATCACGAATGCGCCCAGAACAGGAGCCGCCCATTTCCTTGCAGTCTCGTTTCCGAACAGCTCAGAAATGCGTACGATACCATCGACAATGCCTCGGGCACCGAACGTCTGCCCGCCAACCATTGTTAGCGCACCGACGCCAACAGAGACGACGCTCAGCGCAGTGGTGGGGCTGGTCTCATCCTCCACTTCTTTCTTGTCATCAGCAAGGTGAAGCCAGAGCCGGTGGAAGTCAAAGATGTCGAGGGCAGACGTGTCAAGCATGTCTGGACGCTGGGCGAGGCCAATGCCGAGATTGTGGACCCCTCCGGCCACGACAGCAGTGGCTGTTGCAGAGGAATGGCGGCGGAGTCCCTTCTTGCCAGAGCGCAATGAAAACATGGCCTCGGGCATAAATACCCTCCGCGACTTCTCGACTGCTTCAGGAAGATTAGCGTCACCAAGCTCGCCGATCTTCTTCACACCCGCAGAAGTAGTGACGCGTGCTTCATCCTCAGCCAGTTTCACAGCCGCATCCAAGCTAGCCAACAGAGCCTTCTTGACATCTCTGGCATAATCCCAAATGCGAAGGAATCCAGGGAAAGTTGGCAGGGAAATGGTAGCATGATCCACGCCAGGCAGGCCTTGCCCGACGCGCTCTATGGCAGAGGAAAGGATGGCCTTTGTTCTGGCATTTGTCTTCTCTGCCCCCAATTCTTCCACGGACTCCAGATTTTCTTCCAATAATTCCTGACTGCCCATCATCTTCTCAAGAACTGGCTTGACGCGCTTCAAATCATCTTTAGCGCAGTCAAGATCAGATTGGGCGACGATGGCGTTTGCGCCAACCAAAAGATCAACGTCGGATAGGAGGTTGGAGAGGTATGTTGTGACAGGCTGGAGCTTTGACTTGGAGCGTTTGACGAGAACGAACGAACGAAGCGAGGATTCCAGGTCGTCGAATGCTGGATTGGCTGTGTACGGTCGGAGAGCAGCAGCAGAATCAACGAAGTGGACGAGGTCTTCGGCATCCTCGTACGTCCTAGGGCTCAGCTGCTTGATCTGCTCCAGGACCAACCTCCTGCATTTCTCCTTGTTTTTGATCTGCTCGAACTTGTTCACGACAATGAAAAGGTATGCCTTCTCGTTGCTAGCATTCCATAAGAATTCCTTGGAGGACAGGGTGAAGTGATTTTCGGCGGAAACGACAAAGACAACGACGTCGATTTCCTCCTGACGAGTGAAGAGAGCCGTTGTCTTCAAGCTATCGCGGTTGAGACCGGGTGCGTCAATAAGGGATATGTCAACGACCCCATTATTGAGCAATGATTCCGATGGTGCCCGGCTGTCGGAAAGGTAAATCTTCAAGACTGGCTGAACACCCTCGTTATCTGAGACAATCGTCTCCAAATCGGCAAGCTGAGCGCGAGTGAAGGTCGACTCGTCCGAGATACTATACACCACACCCTCCTTGATGATATGAACTTCCTCCTTGCCATTATTCTCAGCAGCATCGTGCACTTCGCAAAAGGCGGTTGTGCAGGGCTGCTGGTCAATTGGCATCACCTCCCGCCTGAGAAGGGCATTGACAAAAGTAGACTTTCCAGAATTAAGGTCGCCGGTGACGAGAACCTTTGATGAAGTGTCCTCTACACGAAGACGGAGCTTGTCCATATGATTGACAGAAGCACCGATACGTTCGTCCAATAAATTGGCAATAGAACCTTTTTCGAGGTGTGATACGAGAGCGGCAGGGGATGTGGCGGAACCGTGGGGACCGAGCTTAAGGTCCAGACGAAGGATATTGAAATCTCCATTCTTGGACGACGGCATCAACCTCTCCCCCTCGCAGGTGTCCCCCTCCCCCTCGCATGTGTCCCTTTCGCCCTGATTCGTGCCTTCATCAGCAGACTTGACATCTGTGCCTTCCGGGGCGTCAGCAATTGATGCCAGAGTGACAGCCCGGGTCAGGCCCTCTCGCACAGGAGTGTAAAGAACTTCAGTTTGGTTGCTTGGATCATCTGCGAAGGAAAGGGAACGACGAAGAGAGCGACGGGGTTTTGCCTTTGATAGTGATGAAGGCTCTGCGGAGGGTTGCTCGTGAAGAGTGGGATATCTCACCACCCACTCCTCCTTGTTGAACTGACGAAGTTCCCCAAGAATAGACTTGGATGAATCAAGGGCCTGGACCAAACTGCTTGACCATCAGAACAACATAAAAAGTAAGGAAATCTTGCAAACGAACCGATCCTTTTGCTCAATGTAGGCTTCTTGGACATCCTCCACCTTTAAATGCTTCTCAATCCCATGACTTGAAAGCAAAGGCTCCTTCGCCAGCGACGAAGATGACCGCGTTGGGGCGGAAAAGTAAGACTGCGACATTGCACTGAATAACCTTTGGGCCTCCAAACTACTTGTGACGTCGAGCACAAGCGAAACAGTGAGCTTGTGAGTGAGCTCGACGGGTTGTCAATATTATCAATGATGATGTATATTTGGCCAGCCACTTAGATTGAGCTTACTCAGCCGCTTCCGCCCGAGTACCACGGTTCTCCCCGACTTCCGTGACCCCTGACTAGTAGCTACTAGATGCACACGCAATTCTGCCCGGAATCCTTATATACGTGTAGGTTCTATATACATATGACAATGTAATTATGAAGTGGTTCTCTGCCATGTTCGAGGCCAGTTTTGTGCATATAAGGCTCAGATAGCCACGGAAAATTCTAAAAGGTGATAGCATGATTATAGGCTATGCTAGAATAAATCTCTCTGGTGCTTACTAGAATCACCTCTGGTGAAAGAAACGCGACCAGACGTGACAATCCACCCAAAGCGCGCAGCTGGTCTAACACGGTGTGACAAAATGCGCGAACTCTAGTTGCTACATAATACGGCGACGATCTGACGGTGTCGTTGAATGGTATTATTTTATTCTACAAATTTAGTTCAACTACTCAGTACTGACGAAAACATGAACCTAGCGAATTTGTTTGCTTGCAATCTGCAATCCATAATACACGGATGATACGACGCTCTGCTGACTTATTCGGACTGCGGTGCTTTACTCGTGGTGAACTTTGAACTCAAGGTCAGGGATTTGAGTTTCCTTCCATTCCAATCAAACCATGAGGCAGACACCTTGAGTCATGCGCGATACACTCGCAGTGCTAACTTATCCTATCCTCCGGTGTCTTCTCTTGCATTGAGGCAGTTCTTACCAATCTCTCGGTATGAATGATAGGGGAGTCGAAGTCGAGGTCAATGCTTAATGAGGTTGATCATGCCAAGGACTAGCTATTCCCAACTCATTTCCGCGCACTCAGGCGCACTCAGGCGTCGCGTATGGTGGACATGAGAACTTCTTGTTAATGAATGTCTAAAACTGATTGTCGGCAGAACAGTGCAACCTTCTACTGCTATCACATGTGTATCTTTATTCCACATTGGAATGATGATCCAGACCTTGTATCCATCAAGGTTGCCCTACCGAATACTATTCTTGTTCTCCCGTGTATCGCATGATCCCCCCCTCGTGATCCCCCCGTGGTGAGCTTTTTTACATTGAAGTACAGTTCAGCCGATGATTCT
>QFEX01000568.1:15240-35739 GCA_003316505.1 Suillus alpinus
TCACTTTCGCTATAATTAGACATGTGACTTGCGCAAGACTTGCGACAATCACTGAAACGCAGCACCTTCCTGGTCATTTCACTCCAACGACCATGTCTTTTAGAAAGATCGACATCGATGCCTATGACGAGGATGTCCTACTAGAGAGCGAGCTTTGCGAACCAGATCCACGCGATCCCGCTCAGGTCTTGAGCGATGCGAAACAGAAGCAGGCAGCAGTCCGGAGCACATTAGCCAAGTACAGTCACATCTCACTACTTTGCAGCATAATCTAACCTAAGCACTACCTATCTGCGCAGGGGAGACATACCAGGGGCCCTGGGCATCGCGCTGGACAGCACACCTTACGGGCCAAACGTCGAGGAGGCTAAGGTGACTCTGTTGTTGCATGACGCTGCACCCACACGCTGACATTTGCGCAAGAACCTGACGCTGCAGACTGTTGTTTCGATATTGAATAGCACGAAATCTTCAGAGATAAACAATGTCGTGAAAGCGCTCTCTCAGGATGCTCAGGACACTTTGATGAAGTACCTTTACAAGGGTATGGGGATGCCAGGCTGGGGTGATGTGAGTGGAAGCGT
This sequence comes from Suillus alpinus, assembly GCA_003316505.1. Classification (NCBI taxonomy): domain Eukaryota; kingdom Fungi; phylum Basidiomycota; class Agaricomycetes; order Boletales; family Suillaceae; genus Suillus; species Suillus alpinus. Next base: position 15,825 of record QFEX01000568.1, read on the forward strand.
GCTCTTGGGGTGGCATGAAAAGGTGCGTCTGGAGCTTGCTTCATACATTAACTTCCTGACCATAAATTTACAGCTGACAGAAGTTGCTGGCACTGGCTGTATTGTACGAGTAATGACTGATCGAAGAACTGTATGAATGAGCATACCGCCACCGCTAATGCATCAGGCATATTTCAACTGCACGGCAGAATCAGAATCTCCAAGCAATCCGATTGACATGGACGTCTACTCAAGCAACGAGACCTAATAACGTTTCAGACTCGGCTACAAATTCGACTACAGATACATTTACGAAGAACGTCGCAATATTACATCATGCTCAAGGCTACTGTTGATACAGTCACTGTTGGCCAGTACAGTCAGTCAGATCCCTGGCAGAAAGGCGCTAAACTTACGCTAAATAGACCTGGCGCTCAGTCGAGAAAATCCTCTTCAGTCAGAATGCGGCCATTGAGCATCTTTCCGAGGTGAGTTGGCGAATACCCCATGCCTTTCCTCCTCATTCCGAACAACTTCTTCAGTGGAGGAATCTGGGATCGCTTGAACGAGCACGATTTTCTCGCAGAAGGGCGATACCCCTTTCTGATGAACCCGTCACTGTCCACTGTCAAATCCTCGTCCCCCACATCCGGTGCTTTGAGCCCTAAGAAGCTGCAAGTGCGGAGATACATCTCGTAACTGGAGAAATAGAGTTGGCCGGCAAAAAGGTTGAGCTGGCAAATCAGCGGTTCAGATGGTGTCAGGCATGGTGGTGAAGGAATACAGTAGAGTCGAAGATCATCGCATGCCTGCATCGTTTTTGTGGTGCGAGGAGTATAGACGCACAAGTGAACTACATTGCTTTCGCGGATATTGGGCAGCAGTGTGTTGACTTCGTCCGGGCTCATTATTACCAGCACTGGGGAGAATTCTTTTGTTCGAACGTCACTGGATACAACCCAATTGACGGGCCGCAGATAATCATCCGCGTTCTGTACAGCAGAGAGACCCACCGTGCGAGCGAAGTCATGGGTGACTAAAAGATTGTGTGCCCACTGGTCACGCTCGTGAAATGCAGCAGTAGTGTTGACGAGGCAGGATAGCGCTGGAATGAACGCAGAAGACCCCTTGGGAATTCGGCCTGTCTTGACGAATCGACGAACGTCCGCCTGCAGGACCTGGGCTGCAGGTTCCACCCTGGGCGGTCTTTCCACTTGACGCTCTCTCTCTACCTCATGGACTACCTCCCTTTCTTGTTCCTCATCCATGTTCCTTTCGGTGGCCGATAGATTCAAAAATCCGAGCTCCTCGCACTTCCTTTGAATGTCTGGGTGACAAACCTGGGATACCAGTGAAGATCTGCGTGGTGCGTACATATCCTCCAATGAACGCTCCTCTGGCTGCAACCAGGCTGTCTTCAAGGTCAAGATCGAAGTAGGGGTACGTGAGAATTGAGTCCATGCGGAATGCCGTATTTTGAAATCTGATCCCTGCTGAACCCAGTGCGATGCACGCATCTGAATGTCAAAACAGGTTTCGAGCATCGCCCAGTGCAGGATATCTGCCACGTCGACATCGTCGATGTCAGCTTTCTGGGTCGCCGAACGAATGCTCCGGTCAACTTCAGTCGGAGCAAAGAACATTACTGATTGCCCATTGCCCAGCTTCCGCATTCGCATGCATCCTGTGTCATTGATTATTATCAAACCTGATTCGCATGAACTCTGAGTTCACGAACCTTGTGTCAGACGGTCTTTCGTAACTTTGGGGCCAAGCGTGACAGCAGCTCGGAAACCGGAAGGCAGCTTCACATCTGTTCCTCTAGTATGCGCGTCGTCCAGATATATCACGCACTGGTCAAGCTGCTGGGCAAAGGGGGACGAAACAAGGGGCTCCACTGTCCCATCGCGACTAACAACGACAAGTTCATCATCGTCATTTACGAAAACTGCAGCTTGGGCGTCGCGCTTGGCTTGAAGCCATGCTTCGGCCAACTCTTGATTCTTCAATTCCAGCATCTGCGCACCCACATCCAGGAGCACGCGGACCTCAGGGATTTGTGCGATCAGGGCATCGATGAAATCCTGCATCTTTTGGCCCAGCGGCATGCATGTGTAGCAATTGTTCTCCGGGCGCAGAAGAAACGCTAAGACTCGGGCATTGGTACTGCGTTGGTAATCAAGGTCACGTTGCACCATCGAGTTCGGTAGCAGATAACGATTGTCATTGGTACCAGAAAAGCCGGTTGTGAAATGTTTCTTCTCTTGGGCGAGATCCCACCCGGAGTTGGTGAGTTTACTGGGAAATCCCTTCGCTTCCTTTGGGAAAACAACTCGTGACAAGTAGAAATCTATGACTGCCTTGTTGAATTCGAACAGTTGCTGAAGATCGCGGAGCTGCTCCGCAGATTGTGTATTGATTCCGCTAAGGTGCCGCAAACTTTCTGGAATGGACTGAACTCCAGCCACCCAGGATTCATACTCGAGGGCAGGATTATCCTGCTTCAGCAGGAGCTCGAAGCACAACATCAGCTGCTGGAGCGTGAGACGTGCATAGTAATATGACAGGCACGTGAGGGTGATGGCCACGTCTGGATGGCCAAACTCTGCCCGCAGCGAGGGCATGTCTTTAGCGCGGAATGGAACGGCTAACATCGTTCGTTTTGGGGCAAGGCCATAGTCCACGCGCCAGCGACGTTCTTTGAGGGCATAAACCAAGATTCCACATGCCAGCAGTCCACGCAAGACGAGAAGGCCGGGCCAGACGGTGGTGTGTCTATAGTGTTTCTCCACTAAGTTGATACAAGTTTTGAATATCTTCTCAGTTGCGATGAACTGGCGGACGGCTTCTTTTACGTGGAGAGATGCCTGATCGAAGCTGATATTTTGAAGTGCCCCAATGATGACATCCTCCGCGATCCATTGAACCAAGGCTTCACCTGCTGCCGGGTGTAGAACTCGAACGAAGGGGAACCCTCCGTGCTCCCGAGTGCACACTTCTGAATGAGAGGGAAATTCGCTCACGAGCCGAGCGGCGTGCTTTGCGACAAGACTAAGCACTTGTTGTGTAGTCGTCCACCTTTCGGGATGACCTTGAAGCGACCTTTGGAGACCGACAGTGTACACCAGCTGGTAGCGGACGTGCAGAATTTCATCGCTTTCGTCCAGGATGTCGCGTGTGTGATTGTCGAGCCACAGCTGAGTCCGCAGCATGTCTTGAGCAGCATCATTCTGAGGTGACAGCTGGCGATCAACAGCCATCAACTGGAATGATAGAATATGGTCCGGTTGCACGACCAAAATGCCCTTGGCGTCCATGCACTCTTGCATTAAGTCACGATACATTTTCACCTGCGATGAGTTGATAGAGGAAGTGCGGGAGAAAGGGATATAGAAAATGCGCCTCTGCGCAAGGCCGCTTAGACGTTCAACCAGGAGCTGGAACATCTGAGCAGACAACGACTTGAGTACGATTACTCGAACCAGTTTGTGGCCATCGGAAAGTGCGGCTGCTGCGAGGGGAACAATCACGTAGGATTTGCCTTCGCCCATGTTCAGCTGGAGAGAAGTATTTCGTCCTGTGGATGGCGACATCATCTCCAGCGCAACCTTGACCTGGACAGGCCGTGCCAGGAACTGACTTTCAATCTAAGGACACTGTTATCAGTAATCATTAACGATTGATTTCTTTACAGCGTACCTGTATTAAAAGCCAGTCAGGGTACACCTCAGGATTAAACCCCTCGCATCCTTCGTTCTCTAATTCCTTGAAGAACTCGACCCAGTTTTTGTTGGCAGCAAAGATGAGCAGCCTTCGCGAGCGTTGTAGTTGCAAAAGCATCTGCGACAGGTGGACAAGAGTCGTACGCCAAGCCTTCCTCAAACTATTTCCTGATGCAGAAGCCATGCGAGTGAGGAGGAAGTTTGGTGTAACTCGGGGCCACAGTCCAGCATTGGACAATGCATTCTCAGCGGCAGAAGCAGGGGAGAGGGCGTGTACGACAGCGGTGAGTGAATCTTGGAATTGCTGGCTATGCAGTGAATGGTGCTCAAGCAGTACTTCCGTAGTATACGCTATGGGATCTGGCGGGGCAACGAGCTTTTCTTCACAGAGAATTGACCTGCTCCGGTCTAAATCATTAGCATAGTTCTGGTGGAACCGATTGCTTCCTCGTGCGCGAAAGTCATCGATCAGCTGTTGCAACCTCGTTGTGACTCCGGAATCTGGAGATACCGAATCTCTTCGAGTGGAATTGGGCAGAACTTGGGAAGACCCCAGCGTGCGTATAACAGGCGGATTCCTATCAAAAAGGTACTGTGCATCAACAGATGAGGTTGGTGAAGCAACATCCTCAAGATTCGAATCGGGATTATATTGCGAGGGTTGTTTCCAAGGAGGATTGGGAGCGTAGAATCGGTTGAGGGTCAATTGCTGGACATCTAAGTGCTCCTTCAAACAATGGTTTGCCCAACAACTACGAAACACTGGACAAAGTTTCTTCGACAATTTATTGAGATTGAAGTAGCTTGTTTGCAGCGTATTGAGCGTTGGAAGGTCTTCGCACGGCCAAGCCGCGCAAACTTCGCTGAGAATGATTTGCTTCTCAGCACGACACTTGTCTTCGAAAGCTGCCAAACGACGCATCCTTAGAGCCTTTTCATTTTCCCCGGGCCCTGCAGTTAAGTGTCTCTCCTCGCTGACTTCATAACCTTTGGTACAAGAACTGATTATTCTGTCCAATGTCGCATTGGACGGCATAAAACCATCCGAGAGATCATAGGAGGTGAACTTCGGTGGGCTACCCAGGCTGCGAATTTGGGGAACTGTGGCGAAGGCTAGGAGCGTCGGAACGAGCGCATGCACGTCCAACAAGCTGTACGATACTGAAGCCAGGGTGAACATCAGCTGAAATTTGTGCTTCTTCGTAGCACTACGACAGCGGTCGTACGCAGAAAGGAAGATGTCAGGAAAAGCCGGTTGAAGTCACTCTTTGGAGTATTGCAAGCTGAGCGGTTCGCCAATGCCCTGGACATTTTGCCACTGAGTCAACAAACCGAGGAGATGTAGTTGCACCGGAAGTCTGCTTGGCCACTGATGTACCATGAAGGTGGTGTGAAATGCCCTCTCTTCCGCAAGTTTATCGGAAATATCACGTGAAGCATAGATGACATCTGTGTCACCGAGCGGGAGTGGAAGAGAGAACTGGTCAGGATAGACCGCTGAGGCATGAATGGACACGCGCTCGAGAAGGTGGTTGGTGAACGGCGGAAGATCAAAGGTAGGATGAAGGTTTGAAGACCCTTCTGCGAAAGTGGAAAGTTGCATGCCATAGTCCATGATGGATTTCGCGGCTGGATGAAAACCATGGTGCTGTGCGAGGGACGCAAGGCACGACCACGAAACGGTCTGCATTTTCCGAATATGAGCGGGATACCAGGCGCGCTTGGTTGACAGTGAACTGATCTCACGCAAGAGATCTATATCACGAGGGCGAAGCTTTGTAAAGGACAGACAAGCTGCAGAATGCAAGAGATGCAGCGCCTCCTCTGTCCCAGTTCGACCCGTCAGGGGATCAGGGAGACAGCCGCTGGTAATAGCGTGGAGGAGCGCCTGATAGAGCTTAGTCGTCAGACCTACGTTCCCAGTGAGACATCGTAGATCTGTGTCAACCCTGTACAAGTGGAATGTCGCTCGGGGACCTTCGGGGGTGATGGTAACCTGGACATGATGACCATTGGCGGAGTATGAGATACGACCGTCTGGGATGATGACGGTGCGCGGGTGCTCGTCTACAATTTGCGACTTCGGACGCAAGACGAGCTGGTTGTTCAATCCCAACATCGTTCCAGTCGATTGAGTGGTATCGACGACCATGTTGCGCATGTTACGGGACTGCATTTCCCCATCCTCGTTGACGAAGAATTCAAGACCATATCGAGGTAGGTCAACCTTCAGCGAGGAGAAAGTACCGCCCGATGCTTCATCACATGTGACCATGATGCAGCGAGTATCCTCCAGAGGACGCATCCTCTTGGAGATCATGTCCCACGTTTGGCTGCGAATATCAACAAGAGTGGCACCGCTAGCATTCCGGAGCGTCGAGGAGTCCCGCAGAGCAAATCGTAAGACCCAGTTTTCAGTCGAAGACTTCCATGCATTTTCCGCTGGCCGTATCTCTATTTCGTTCGTGCCTAGGTTGAGCCAATGAGTACGGCCTGCTATCAAGGGCGTCGGTAAGTCATGCTCAAATTTTTGGCTCGGAATGAGCTGAAGGATAGGTGAGCCTTGTTTGATATGCTTCGCGCGGACGATGAGATCGTTAGAGTCGCGGAGAGCGAAAAACACCTTCAGTAAGAAGCGAGTGCATTATTTTAGCTGCTGAGAGATAATGACGAGGGTAACTAACCTGATGGTCACAGAGATGTCCGCGTGTTGCATACTCCATTCCAGGAATACCAGCTGGAATGATGTCCAGAACTTGCTGTAATTCATAAGTCAGCGTAACCCAACAAAGTCGTGACTTTCAAAGGCTGACATCACCAAAAATCGATTGGTAGGTAGGATGTTCCACTATCGTTGACGGGAGCCTACCCAGCTGCTTCCCGTCAATAAGCAAGCACCCACTAATCAAGTTGAAGTGCACGGCTTGCGGTAATTGAGACCACGAACGCGCAGTTTGCGACACAAGCCAGCGAGAATTCGGAGCCGGCAATGCTCTCCAAGGAGTTCCTTGTCTGTAGCTGCCCCAAATTTCTGCCATCGCGCAATCAAGGCCCTCCCTGTGGAACTCTGCATATTGACGAACCGCAGATTCTAATGCGTGACAACATCTCTTGTCTCGCTCTAGCAGTAGCTTTGAATGTTGTGAAAGATCGTCCAATTGGCTTGGAGTGTTGTCATAAATCATGACCGCACAATATGCAAACACTTTGATGTCGTGGTTCGACGCCAGAATCAGCGAAATGTCTCCGTCAACATCAAAAGTGCTTCGACAGGTGACTGCCATATCACGAACGCGCTCTTGTAAATCCCGGCTGACCATCTCGCCGTGGCTGGCCTGCATTTTCCATGAAAGCTGCATCAACAACGTAAATGTTGCAGTTCGTATCCTCCGAAGGAGCGAATATCCGCGACTTTTGAGACTCTCTTTCAGTGTCGAGGACAAGACGCGGTGCACAAGCATGATAATAGTGCTGATCGTGATACCTTCCAACCAATTTTCTTCGACGCTTGCCATCAAATCCTCCAGCTCTCCGAATAGTGCACGAATGAAGGGCACGCTGTTGAGCTCCTCGTGCCAAATAAGGTTGACGTCGGACGAAATTGGGCCGACTTGTGAAACAGCTTGCGCTAACAGTATATGGACTTCCTCACGTCGAAAATCGAGTGTCCTCGCATGAAGTTCACGAAGCACATTCATCCATTGCAATCCGGGTCCACTCCGCAAGGCTCCGAATGCGATGAATTCGTGAATGGTCATGTCCTTGTGGCAATCTCCCTGGTGGGCTATGATCTCGTTCGATGTATGGGACGTTCCCGCAAGGTACGGCTGTAAATCATTGTATGGTCCCTTGGGAAGGAGGAAAGTACACAACTTTCTAGAATCGCAGCGCAACAGCACGTTGGCGACCCATCCACCTGTGGTTGTATCGAAAGGCCGAAATACAAGTCCGTTGTTCACACAGACGGTGTCAAAACCCTTTGTAGGAATGTGAGTGTTGCTGTAATGGCATTTGGTGAAGGGTTTGGCGTCCGACGCCAATGTCAGCCTCTGCCTCGGATGGCACTGGCGATAAGGCCGCAACGCACGATAGTCCGGCAGTGTCGTGAAGGCGTGAGTGGGTAAAATTTCTTCTTTGGGAGTGCAGACATCAATGAGGACATGGAATGTCGTAGATCTCCACATGTCGAACGCGACAGGGCATCCTAGCTCAAACACCACCACGATCGCCTCCTTTTTGTGGGCCGGTAGCGGCCACTCGTGAACTGTGATTATCATCGACTTCATCTCCTTTTCTAGGAGACACTTTTCACAGCGCTTGAGCTTGTGAGTTTCCTTGCCGCGGGTGTTGACGCGATATGTATGCGATAAGCTTGCTGCGCGCGTCTCTAGGTCGGCGTACCTCCCATTGAGGACGCCAAGTTCAGTCAACTTCTTCTTCCGCTCTTCCTGAGCATCCGCTTCGATGGCGAGCTTCAAACTCTGCAGCTCGGATGACTGATAAAAATACCGCACTGCGAACGACTTCTCGTCGATGGTAGACGAGAACACCGACGGACAACTAGAAACACAATGACGAGCTTGAAGGTAGGCATTTAGCTCCTTTAGGCGATCAAGAGCTGAGGGTTTGCGGATTAACAGACACTCCCAAAGGGTCAATGGAATTTCGGGAGGATATTCTGCCAGGAGCGGTATCTGTCCAACAACGATCTTATCCATGGCTACCCAGAGTTCAAAAAGTGTGGTGAGCATGATCGACAAATTCTCCGGGTTTCCGTTGTAAGCGTCCAGCGCTCTCGAGGAGTACGCAGAGGTGCACGCCTCAATCGAAATGCATGCCGAATCAATCCTCTGAGGAGAAACGCGCGCGACCCAGTCATCAATCCCTGATCTAATGGCAGTCTCGAAGTCTGCGAGGGCAAGAGACGGTTCTGCAGTATGAGCGGCTATCAGGAAGCTCGCATCAGCGTCAAGGAAATCGTTGATTGACCCGCGTGCGTGGTGGCTGGGATTGAATGGGGCTGGTTGAGGGGACGAATGCTGGTCCTGCAAAGCTTGGCATATGTACTCTCGACTCGTGTTCAAGGAAAGATGGGTATCTCGTAAGACTCGGAGGGTCTCGGGAGCCCAAGGAGGCGAGGCCCGCTGCGCGTCTTGAACAGATTCCCATCTCTCTTCCAGGATACTCCTTATGTCACCGGTGACCATACCAACCATCTGCGACAACTCCGGAGATGCAGAGGATCCAAGCTTAAAAAGACGGCGTGCGATCTTTGCCGACATGAAATGCAGGATGTCATTCGACACATCATAGTCGAGGGCAAGGGTTGTAAACTTCGCCATGGAGAACAGCATGAATGATTTATAAGTCGCTCGTCCAAGAGCACTGCGCTCCAGAGTCGTCTGTAAGACAACGCGAATGACAAGCCAGAGTGGAGACCGCCTCCACGGCAATTTCGCGCTGTCCCACAGCACATCATCTCCAATGCGCTTGCGGATGCGAGGAACATCAGCGATGCTCCCGAGGCCACGCAGTATACCGGTCAGGAGTTCCGTGATATAACGAGGATGCGTTGTGTCCCTCTCTTCGACAACAGTGGATTTGGCTTTCGTCCTCGTCGGTGCTGCATCAAGGACATCTTGATCCATGTGGACGAGAAAATTCGCCAGCTCGGCAGAAAAGGTAGCATCATTGATAATCGTATCTGGAACTGTGATAGCAGGTCCAGGATATGAACAAATCAGCTTTCCCTTTGTGCCCATCACTGCGGTGGGGTCAGGAGACATCTCGAATGATTCGAATATGGTCTCGGTTTCGAGTTTTCTCATAACCACCGCAGCGTTTTGTGCGCGAATCATATATACAAGGACATCTGAAATTTGATAATCAGCACGGAAAAATGCAAATGAGATGAAGGCAGCAGACCTTTGTTGTCCATAGCATTGACTTGAGATTCGACTTCCTTTGCAGACATCACGCTGAACCTGATTGATTCTTTGAGATTGCGAAGCATTTTCAAGCTGCTCATCCAAAGCAGCAACTTATCGGACGACAGCTGGTCACTGAAGGCGAGAGCAGCATCAAATACTGCCTGAGATAAGGCCAGGTCATTCTCAAGGGAATGGTCACTCCTTTGCGGCAACTTAAGGGGAAGAAATACATGATGGATGAGATATTCCAGACTGGATTGATCTGTTGGGAGACCTTTTACTGCCGAATATTGAGCCATGTGATGGGGATCAATGAGATGAGAGAAGAGTTGGCCACTGACGGTGAAACTTGGCCACTCTGATAAGGAAAACTCCTGGGCGCTCATCCTCACGCCTCATGCCTCAGGGTTGGATCCGCACAAAGCGAGAACCTTTGTGTACAAGATATCACAGAAGTTTCACTGAGGCCCGAGTGCCATGCGTTGAGGCTGTACATGTGCGTGTACCAAGCGTGTATTAGAAATTTGATCGCGCATGCCTGAAAAATCGATGCAGGGGCGGCTGTCATCTTCCTTCTAGTACTATTTGGTCTGCCTTAGTACCGTAGACTAGGTCTGAATGTCGCGGGAGCTGAGTTGGTGTTGAGTCGGAGTGTCAAAATCAGGTCATTCGCGCCGAACCTCAGCTTCACGAACTTCTAGTAGGTACTAAGTATGCCTTATCGTTCTATAGGCCATCATCACCCTGAGATATTATAGGATGCCTCATTGTTGCCCCAAAAATTTCCTGTGCGTCCTTCTGAATCGGATCTTATATTTTGCACCCTCTGCTCCGTCAAATCCATGACCTAGTACTACAGGAAACTTGTTTGGGCGTTACTTGGGGCGTTACATCACTTTTATTCGTGGTGCATGAAACCTCAGTGGATGACTGGTTGGCGGCTCGACAATTATCAGATGACGGTCGGAAGGAATTGTTCCCTGCCAGGTATACAGAAATCATTCTTATCAAGGCTTGATGCAGTCACTTGCGCAGTGCATCGTGCTGCCTTGAGCGAGGATGCGAGGTCAATGATATTGAGGATGTTAGGTTGGGGTGAGGCCCTAGAGCGGGATCGTGCTGGCATGAACACTCAGTGGATCAAACCTCCATTATGTTGATTGACCGAAAAACAAGCTATAGCATTTCAAATTCAAATACAAATATGTTTACGGAGAAAATCGATATGTGAACGATCAAGGTTAGTATTGATACAATCGCTGCGGACCAGGACTGCAGTCAGTCAGGTCCCTGGCAGAACTTCAGGCGCTAAAACTTACGCTAAACAGACCCGACGCTGAAGTCGAGAAAATCCTCCTCAGTCAGAATGCGACCATTGAGCATCTTTCCGAGGTGAGTTGGCGAATACCCCATGCCTTTCCTCCTCATTCCGAACAACTCCTTCAGTGGAGGAATCTGGGATCGCTTGAACGAGCACGATTTTCTCGCAGGAGGGCGATTCTCCTCGCTGACGAACCCATCGCTGTCGGCTATCAAGTCCTCGTCCCCTAGATCCGGTGCGTTGAGCCCTAAGAAATTGCAAGTGTGGAGATACATCTCGTAACTGGAGAAATAGAGTTGGCCGGCAAAAAGGTTGAGCTGGCAAATAAGCGATTCCGATGGTGTCAGCTGTGGTGTCGAAGGAACACAACAGAGGCGAAGGTCATCACACGCCTGCATTGTTTTTGTGGTGCGAGGAGTATAGACGCACAAGTGAACTACATTGCTTTTGCGGATATGAGGCAGCAGTGTGTCCACTTCGTTCGGGCTCATGACTACCAGCACTCCAACGTCACTGGATACGATCCAATTGACGGGCCGCAGATAATCATCCGCTTTCTCGATAGAAAAGAGAGCCCCCACGGTACGAGCGAAGTCACGGGTGACTAAAACATCGTGCCCCCATTGATCGCCCTCATGAAATTCAGCAGTAGTGTTGACAAGGCTGGATAGCATTGGAATGAATGCGGGGGACCCTGTGGGAATTCGGCCGGTCTGGACGAATCGACGAACGTCCACATGCAGGTCTTGAGCTGCAGGATTTACTTTGGGTGGTCTTTGAACTTGACGTTCTCTCTCTACCTCGTGGACTACCTCCCTTTCTTGTTCCTCGTCCATGCTCCTTTCGGGTCCTGCTACAACTCCGAGCTCCTCATACTTCTTTTGAATGTCTGGATCGCAAACCTGGGATGCCTGTGAGGAACTGCATGGTGCGTACATATCCTCTAATGAACGCTCCTCTGGCTGCAACCAGGCTGTCTTCAGAGTGGGAACCGAAGTAGTAGGGGCGCGCGAAAATTGAGTCCATGCGGAATGTCGTGTCTTAAAATCCGATCCTTGTTGAGCCCAGTGGAATGCACGCATCTGGATATCAGTACAGGTTTCGAGCATCGTCCAGTGCAGGACGTCTGCCACATCGACACCATCAGTATCAAACTTCTGAGTTGCCGAACGGATGCTCCGGTCAACTTCCGTCGGAGCGAAGAACATTACTGATTGCCCATTGCCCAGCTTCCGCATTCGCATGCATCCTGTGTGATTGGTTATCATCAGAACTAATACACATGAACTCTGTAATCACGAACCTTGCATCAGGCGATCTTTCGTGACTTTGGGGCCAAGCGTGACAGCAGCTCGGAAACCGGAAGGCAGCTTGACATCCGTTCCTCTAGTGTGCGCGTCGTCCAGATATATCACGCACTGGTCAAGCTGCTGGGCAAAGGGGGATGACACAAGGGGCTCTACTGTCCCATCCCGGCTGACAACAACAAGTTCATCATCGTCATTCACGAAGACTGCAGCTTGGGCGTCGCGTTTGACTCGAAGCCATGCTTCAGCCAATTCCTGGTTTCTCAATTCCAGCATCTGTGCTCCCACGTCGAGGAGCACGCGGACCTCGGGGGTCTGTGCGATCAAAGTTTTGATGAAATGTTTCGCTTTTTGGCCGGGTGGTATGCATGTGTAGCAATTGTTCTCCGGACGCAGAAGGAAAGCTAGGACTCGGGCATTCGTGCTGCGTTGGTAGTCGAGGTCGCGCTGCACAATCGAGCTTGGTAGCAAATAGCGATTGTCGTTTGTTCCAGAAAAGCCGGTTGTAAAATGTCTCTTCTCTTGAGCGAGATCCCATCCGGAGCAGGTGAGCTTATTGGGGAATCCCTTGGCTTCCTTGGGAAAAACTACTCGGGACAGGTAGAAATCTATGACTTCCTTGTTGAATTTGAACAGTTGCTGCAGGTCACGGAGCTGCTCTGCGGATTCCGTATTGATTCCGCTAAGATGACGCAGACTTTCTGGGACGGACTGAAGCCCAAGCACCCATGATTCATATTCGAGGGCGGGATTGTCCTGCTTCAACAAAAGCTCAAAGCACAACATCAGCTGCTGGAGTGTGAGACCTCCATAATAGTATGACAGGCACGTGAGGGTGACAGCAATGTCCGGATGGCCAAACTCTGCCCGCAGCGAGGGCATATCTTTGGCGCGGAAGGGAACGGCTAACATTGTTCGTTTTGGGGCGAGGCCATAGTCCACGCGCCAGCGACGTTCTTTAAGGGTGTACACCAATATACCACATGCCAGCAATCCACGCAGAACTAGGAGGCCGGGCCAGACGGTGGTGTGTCTATAGCGCTTCTCCACTAAGCTGATGCAGGTGTCGGATATCTTCTCAGTTGCGATGAACTGGCGGACGGCTTGCTTCACGTGGAAAGATGCTTGGTCGAAGCTGATGTTTTCAAGCGCCCCACTGGTGACATCCTGTGCGATCCATTGGACCAATGCTTCGCCTGCTGTTGGGTGTAGAACTCGAACGAAGGGGAACACTCCGTGTTCGCGAGTAGATACTTCTGAGTAGTAAGAGGGAAATTCGCTCATGAACCTGGTGGTGTGCTTTGCGTCAGACGGTCTTTCGTGACTTTGGGGCCAAGTGTGACGGCAGCTCGGAAGCCAGAAGGCAGCTTGACATCTGTTCCTCTAGTGTGCGCGTCGTCCAGATATATCACGCACTGGTCAAGCTGCTGAGCAAAGGGGGATGACACAAGGGGCTCTACTGTCCCATCCCGACTGACAACAACAATTTCATCGTCGTCATTGACAAAAACTGCAGCTTGGGCATCGTGCTTGGCTCGAAGCCATGCTTCAGCCAATTCCTGATTTCTCAATTCCAGCATCTGTGCACCCACGTCCAGGAGCACGCGAACCTCGGGGGTTTGCGCGATAAGGGCATCGATGAAATCCTGCACCTTTTGGCCGGGCGGTATGCATCTGTAGCAATTGTTTTCCGGACGCAGAAGAAACGCTAGGACTCGAGCATTCGTGCTGCGTTGATAATCAAGGTCATGCTGCACAATCGAGCCTGGTAGTAGATAGCGATTGTCGTTGGTACCGGAAAAGCCAGTTGTGAAATGTTTCTTCTCTTGAGCGAGATCCCACCCGGAGCAGGTGAGCTTACTCGGGAATCCCTTCGCTTCCTTGGGGAAGACTACTCGGGACAGGTAGAAATCTATGACTGCCTTGTTGCATGTGAACAGTTGCTGAAGGTCTTGGAGCTGCTCTGCGGATTCCGTATTGATTCCGCTAAGGTGCCGCAGACTTTCTGGGACAGACCGAAGTCCAAGCACCCAGGATTCATACTCGAGTGCGGGATTATCCTGCTTCAGCAGAAGCTCGAAGCATGACATCAGCTGCTCGTGAGTAAGACCCGCATAATAGTATGACAGGCACGTGAGGGTGACAGCAACGTCCGGATGGCCAAACTCTGCCCGGAGCGAGGGCATATCTTTGGCGCGAAAGGGAACAGCTAACATCGTTCGTTTTGGGGCGAGGCCGTAGTCCACGCGCCAGCGACGTTCTTTGATGGCGTACAACAATATACCATATGCCAGCAATCCACGCAAGACTAGAAGGCCGGGCCAGACGGTGGTGTGTCTATAGCGATCCTCCACTAAACTGATACTGTCGTTGGAAATCTTCTCAGTTGCGATGAACTGACGGACTGCATGCTTCACTGGTAGAGATGCTTGGTCGAAGCTTAGGTTTTCAAGTCCGCCACTAGTGATATCTTGTGCGATCCATTCGACCAATTTTTCACCTGCTGTTGGGTGCAGAATGCGAATGAAGGGGAATGCTCCGCGCTCGCGAGTAGATTGAGAGGGAAAATCATTCATGAGCCGAGCGGCATGCTTTGCGACAAGACTCAGCACTTGTTGTGTGGTCGTCCACCGTTCTGGATGACCTTGAAGCGACCTTTGGAGACCCATAGTGTATACCAGCTGGTAGCGGACGTGCAGAATTTCATCGCTTTCGTCCAGGATATCGCGTGTATGATTGTCGAGCCACAACTGAGCCTGTAACATATCTTGAGCAGTATTGTTCCGAGGGGACAGCTGGCGATCAACAGCCATCAACTGAAATGATAGAATATGATCCGGTTGCACGACCAGAATGCCCTTCGCGTCTATGCATTCTTGCATCAGGTCACGATACATTTTCACCTGCGATGAGTTGATAGAGGACGTGCGGGAGAATGGGATATAGAAAATGCGCCTCTGCGCAAGGCCGCTTAATCGTTCAACCAGGAGTTGGAACATCTGAGCAGACAACGACTTCAGCACAATTACTCGAACCAGCTTTTGGCCATCAGAAAGTGTGGCTGCTGCGAGGGGAACGATCACGTAGGATTTGCCTTCGCCCATGTTCAGCTGGAGAGAAGTATTTCGTCCTGTGGATGGTGACATCATCTCCAGCGCAACCTTCACTTGGACAGGCCGTGCCAGGAACTGACTTTCAATCTGAGGACATTGCTATCAGTAACCATTAACAATTGATTTTTTTACTGCGTACCTGTATTAAAAGCCAGTCAGGGTACAGCTCAGGATCATATCCCTCGCACTCTTCGTTGTCCAATTCCTTGAAGAATTCGACCCAGTTTTTACGAGCAGCAAGGACCAACAGCCTTCGCGAGCGCTGTAATTGGAGAAGTATCTGGGACAGCTGGACGAGAGTTGTATGCCATGCCCTTCCCAAAGAAATTCCGGATATAGATGCCACCTGAGCGAAGAGAAAGTTTGGTGTAACTCGGGGCCACAGCCCAGCATTGGACAATGCGTTCTCGGCGGCAGAAGCAGGGGAGAGGGCGTGAACGATAGTGGCGAGTGAATCTTGGAATCTCTGGCTATGCAGAGAATGGTGCTCAAGCAGTACTTCCGTAGTGTACGCCGTGGGATCTGGCGGGGCAACGAGCTTTTCTTCACAGAGAATTGACCTGCTCTGGTCCAAATCATTAGCATAGTTCTGGTGGAAGTTATTGCTTCCTCGGGCGCGAAAATCGTCGATTAGTTGTTGCAACCTCGTTGTGACTTCGGAACCTGGAGACACCAAATCTCTTCGAGTGGAATTGGGCAGAACTTGGGAAGACCTGAGCGTGTGTATAACAGGCGGATTCCTATCAAAAAGGTACTGGGCGCCAACAGATGAGCCTGAGGTAGGTGAAGCAACATCCCCGAAATTTGAATCAGGAATATATTGCGAGGGCGGTTTCGAAGGATAATTGGGCGCGTAGAATCGGTTGAGGGTCACTTGCTGGACATCTAAGTGCTCCTTCAAACAACGGTTTGCCCAACAACTACGAAACAATGGACGAAGTTTCCTCAACAGCTCATTGAGATTGAAGCAGCTTGCTTGCAGGGCATTAGGCATTGAAAGGTCTTCGCACGGCCAAGCGCCCCGAAATTTGCTGAGAATGACTTCCTTCTCAGAACGATGGGTTTCATCGAAAGCTGACCGACGACGCCTTCGTAGAGCCTTTTTACCTTCCCCGGGCATTGCAGCTAGGCAACTCTCTCGACTGCCTTCATAAGCTATCACACACGAATCGATGAGATTATCCAATCTCGCATCGGAAGGCATAAAGCCATCAGAGATGTCATATAAGGCGAGCTCCGGTAGGCGATGTAGGTTGCGAATTTGGGGAACTGTGGCGAAGGCTAGGAGTGTCGGGATGAGCGCGTGCTTGTCCGATGAGCCATATGATACTGAAGCCAGGGTGAACACCAGTTGAAATTTGTCATTCTCCGTAGCACTACGACAGCGGTCGTACGCAGAAAGGAAGACGTCAGGAAAAGCCGGTTGAAGCCAGTCTTTGGAGTACCGCAAGCTGAGGGTCCTGCTAACACCGTGAACCTTTTTCCACTGAGTCAACAAACTGAGCAAATTTCGTTGCACCGGAAGTCTACTTGGCCACTGGTGTACCATGAAGGCTGTGTTGAAGGCCCTCTCTTCCGCATGTTTATCAGGGACCTCGTGTGAAGCATATATGCAATCTGTGTTGCGGTATGGAAAAGGCAAAGAATACTGGTCGGGATAGACCGCTGAGGCACGAATGGATGCACGCTCAAGGAGGTGATCGGTGGATGATGGGAGGTCAAAGGTAAGCTGAAGGTTCGCAGCCCCTTCTGAGAAATTTGACAGCCGCCTGCCATAGTCCATGATCGACTTTGCTACTATATGAAAGTCATAATGCTGTGCAAGGGGCGCAAGGGATGACCACGACACTGTCTGCATCTTTCGGAGATGAATGGGATACCAGACGCGCCTGGCTGACAGTGAACTGATCTTGCTCAAAAGGTCTGTGTCACGAGTGCGGAGCTTCATGAAAGACCGGCAAGCTGCAGAATGCAAGAGATGCAGTGCCTCCTCTGTCCCCGTTCGACCCGTCAGCGGATCAGGGAGACAGCCGCTGGTAATAGCGTGGAGGAGCGCCTGATAGAGCTTACTAGTCAGACCTACGTTCCCAGTGAGACAGCGTAGATCTGTGTCAACCCTGTACAAGTGGTACGCCACTCGGGGGCCTTCAGGAGCGATGGTAACGCGGACGTGATGGCCATTAGCGGAATGTGAGATACGACCATCTGGGATAATGACAGTGCGCGGATGCTCTTCTGCAATTTGCGACTTCGGACGCAAGACGAGCTGGTTGATTAATCCCAACATCGTTCCGGTCGACTGAATGGTCTCGACGACCATGTTGCGCATGTTGCGAGACTGCAATTCCCCATCCTCGTCGATGAAAAATTCAAGACCGTATCGAGGTAAGTCAACCTTCAGCGAGGAGAAAGTACTGCCGGATGCTTCATTATAAGTGACCGTGATGTAGCGGGTATCCTCCAGAGGACACAACCTCTTGGAGATCATGTCCCACGTTTGGCTACGTATGTCAACAAGAGTGGCACTGCTAGCCTTCTCCATTGTTGAGGGGCCCGAAACAGCAAATCGCAAGAGCCAATTTTCAGGGGAAGTCTTCCACGCATTTTCTGCTGGCCGAATCTCGATTTCGCTCATGTCCAGGTTAAGCCAATGAGTATGGCTTGCTATCAGGGTTGTGGGTAGGTCATCGACAAATTTTTTGTTTGGAATGAGTTGAAGGACAGGCGAGCCTCGGTCAATATGCTTGGCATGGATGATGAGATCATGTGAGTTACAAAGAGCGAAAGACACCTTCAGTGAGGTATTATTTTAACTGCTCAGTTATGACAACGGGTACTAACCTGATGGTCACAGAAATTTCCCCGCGTCGCATAATCCATTCCGGGAATATCAGCAGGGACGACATCAAAAACTCGCTGTAGTTGACAGTCAGCATATGCGAAGAGAGTCGCAACTCGTAAAGACTGACATCACCGAACATTGATCGGTATGTGGGATGTTGCACTATCATTGACGGGAGCCTACCCAGCTGTTTCCCGTCGACAAGCAAGCACCCACTGACCAGATTGAAGTGCACAACTTGCGGTAATTGAGTGCACGAAGGTGCAGTGTGTGACACAAGCCAACGAGATTTTGGAGCCGGTAATGCCTTCCAAGGACTCCCCGGTCTGTAGCTGCCCCAGACCTCCGCAACTGCACCATCAAGACCCTCCCTATGAAGCTCTGCATATTGGCGAACAGCAGCTTCTAATGCGTGACAGCATCTTTTATCTCGCTCGAGTAGGAGCTTGGAATGTTGGGTAAGTTCGCCCAGTTGGCTCGGAGTGTTGTCATAAATCATGACGCCACAATATACGTAAACCTTGATGTCGTTCGACGTCAGGAGCAGCGAAACGTCTCCATCAACATCGAAGGTGCTTCGACAGGTAACTGCCATATCACGAACGCGCCCTTGTAACTCCCGATTGACCGTCACGTCCGAGTCGTTGCTGGCTTGCATTTTCGTCCATAGCTGTATCAGCAAGGTAAAGGTCGTAGCTCGTATCTTTCGAAGCAGCGAATATCCACGATTTTTGATACTCTCTGCCTGAGTCGAGGACAAGACACGACACACAAGCATGATGATAGTGCTTATCGTGACACCTTCCAACCAATTTTCTTCGACGGTGGCCACCAAAAACTCTAGCTCTCCAAGTAGCGTACTAAGGAAGGCCATGCTATTCAGCTCCTCGTGCCACAGAAGGCCCTCGTTAGATGAAAGTGGGCCAACTTGTGAAATGGATTGTGCTAAGAGCAGATGGACTTCCTCCCGTCGAAAATTGAGTGTCCTTGCACGAAGCTCGCGTAGTATATTCATCCACTGCAATCGCGGTCCACTCCGCAGGGATCCGAACGCGATATATTCGTGAATGGTCATGTCCTTGTGACAATCAGCCTGGTTGGCTATGACCTCGTTCGACGAGTGGGATGTTTCCACAAAGTATCGCTGCAAACCATGATATGGTCCCTTAGGAAGAATAAAAGTGCACAACTTCCTAAAATTGTACTGCAACAGGACTACCTTGGCCGCCCAGGCATTTGTGGCTGTATCAAAGGGCCGAAATATGAGGCCGTTGTTGACACAGACACTGCCATCTACCGTGGGAATGTGAGTGCGACTGTAATGGGAGTTGCTGAAGGGTTTGGCATCCGACGCCAAAGTCAGCCTCTGCTTTGGATGGCACTTGCGGTATCGTCGCAGGGCGCCGTATTTCGGCAGTGTCATAAAGGGATGAGTGGGAAAAATCTTCTCCGGAGCGCAGACGTCAACGAGGACATGCAATGTCATACATCTCCACATGTCGAAGGCTGTGGGGCACACCAGCTCAAACACAACCGCAATTGCCTCTTTCTCGTTGGCTGGTAGCGGCCACTCGTGAACTGCGATAGTCATGGATTGCATCTTCTGTTCCAGGCGACACTTTTCACAGCATGTTTTGTCATGGTGCTCCTTGCCACGGAAGTTGACGGTGGATTCATGCGATAAGCTTGCTGCCTGCTCAT
>QFEX01000577.1:15781-26635 GCA_003316505.1 Suillus alpinus
ATTGTCAGGAAAGTGCCTCTAGTAAATATCTATCTCATACCATGTTCGCCAGTGGTCATACTGCTTCTGGTTGAGATATTCACGCCATTCGTCTTTCTTCATTTCTGACCTGAATTGCGCGTGCTGAAGCAGGTCAAGATGGTGCAGCGCGTGTGGGTAGCTGGACAAGGGTGTCGGTTGCAGCATAGTAAACGCTCACAAACTATGGACGAACTGTATGAACCTGGCATAATCCTTCTCTTTCCAATACATGAGATACTCCAGATAGTGTATGAATGCAGGTTGGTCAAGAATATTCTGCTGTGCGAGAGAATGGAGGTAGTATGGGTTTGCCAGCGACTGCACGAATTCCAGTTCAAGCTCAAATTTTTCGCGATTGGCAGCTCGTGGATCATCTTCTGTCGTGGCCAGAGGCGATTGAACAGGGTCAGAAGCCATCTTATTGACAGTGCAAGCGGAGAAAGCTTGTTATGAACGCAAGCCATCGCCAAACAAGGTCACGTGGCAAGCCAAGGCTCGACGCGGCTTTCTTTCTGCTTTATACGTTGTAAACGATGTCGGACGAGGACTCTAGTGGCTGGCAACTTACAGAATCTGACCCCGGGGTGTTCACGTATGTCGAAATAATGACAACTGATCTATCTGACTCACGCAACCGGTCACAGAGAGTTACTGAAGAGGCTCGGAGTGCCCTATATCGTCGATGACCTTTACTCACTTGAACCAGAATCGCTGGCTGCACTACAGCCTTTACATGCCCTAATCTTCTTGTTCAAATGGTTCCCTGAATCACCTGACGACGAGCCTGGTGTTGGTGCTGGTCACTATGATTCAGATTTTCCGGGATTCTTCGCCCACCAAACTGTGAACAACGCTTGTGCTACACTTGCCGTTGTCAACGCCCTTGGGAACATTACCTCTCTCACTGCCGGACCGCAGTTCATGGACCTCATGAGCTTTACCACAGGCATGGACCCGCAAACGTGTGGGATGACTATCACAAGCGCGGATTGGCTTCGAGAAGCTCATAATGCCCTTTCTCCACCTAGTGCCATCTCACTAGATGGTCTAGACCTTCCAAAGAAGAGCGAAGAAGCCTACCACTTTGTCGTATACCTTCCGGTGCTGGGGAGTCTGTATGAACTTGATGGGCTGAAACCTTTCCCAGTGCGACATGGAGAATATGATGAATCCGGTGAGGGATGGGTTAAAAAAGCAAGGTACTTGGCGACACGCATTCATCATGTTTCACCATTGAATTATCATGTTTCCAGGGAAGTTATCGAGAACCGGATACACACTTACCCGACCGGAGCAGTGAGCAAAAATATGGATTTTGTGTTCTATAATTTCAACTCATATTCTGCAGCTTGAGTTCAGCTTGCTTGCCCTTCGGGATGACCCAATACCTGGCATGAGAAGACGTTTAGACGCTCTCCAAGGTTCAGCGGGGGACGCTGAACTGAGCGAACTTATGAACAGATTTTCCAATGAAAATTCCAAGCGCGAGCGTTGGGCAGTGAGTATCTAGTATTTTGTCGCCGATGTCACCCTTTTGATTATATTTTCAAAGTTTGAGAACAGCTCGCGTCGCCATAACCACATCGGCCTTGTGCATGCTTTGTTATTGGCTCTAGCAAAGGCAGGAAAGCTTGACTCGGCAAAAGCAGATGCGCAGAAAGTGATGCAAGAGCGCTTAGAGAGACAAAGAGAGATGCACTCTTAAAGTGTATAGACAAGGATTTAATACGTAGTCACAGTAAAGTTTCGGAAGCTTTGGCCTGATCTCACAGCTGATCTTGCGCAGTGCATTGAGAGCACGACACTTTTACCGCAGTATCACCATCACTTGCCGAGTTTGACTCATGATGAGAATAGAGATCCCTTGGTGCCCAGTGTGAATGATACTTACATTGACCTCCTCGAGTTCACGTAAACAAGTTTGTTGTTCCTGACGTTTTCCTTGCGTAACTTTGTTCTTACGTCTCAGCGGTCTTTTCAAATCGGGAAAGTCTGACAAGGCGTTACAAATAAGGCGAAGTGTTGCCACTGAAGCAGGATCCTTATGCACGATGAACACGCTCAGTCCACCTCGAGTTGGAGATATGGCGCTTACGATCGATTCCAGAATTGAACTGGTGTCAGGTAATAATTCATATTGTTAACACCTGTCTGTGACTGAACTTGTGAGAATCCCTCACGCCCATAGGTCACACAATGCCACTCCTGGGATTTGGCGTATATCAGAACTACACCACTCGAACGTCAGTTCTTGAGGCGTTGCAAGCGGGCTTCAGGTGATGTGGTTCATGACGGCATCGGTGATGAGTCTCCCTCATTGCAATGAACCATTGTAGACATGTGGATTCTGCCCAAGCTTACCGCAATGAAACGGCGGTTGGGGAGGCCGTCAGAGATAGCGGCATCGACCGAAGCGAACTTTTCATTAGTGCGTAAAGGTGGTTCAGGAAATGAGCTTCCATACCTTACCGAAAGTCTAGCGACGAAATGTATCAGTAAAAATCATGGATACGAGACCACGTTGAAAGGCGTCGAAGAATCTCTTGCTAAGTTTGGCTTTGGTGAGGTCACTCGCCTCGTGTTGAACAAACTCTACGCATTCTTACGTCTTTTAGAGTACATCGACTTATTTCTTATCCATGACCCGTATTCTGGCACTGACCGCCGCCTAGCCACATACAGGGCTTTGCAAGATGCCCGTAGCGCGGGAAAGATACGCTCTGTCGGTGTTTCAAACTAGTGCGTTTTCTCCCTCGGTTTACCAGTAAACAAGAGCTATAGTCGTAACACACAGCGGAATCAAGCATCTAGAAGAGATTGCAAATGCAAAATATGATATGCCCGCGGTGAATCAAATCGAGGCATGTAACCGCATTCTGATGAGCATTACATTCCGTTCATTGTTGCATGCTGGCAGCTTCACCCATTCTGCCAGCAGCGGCCCCTAGTGGACTATTGCCGTGAACACTCGATCGTGGTCCAAGCCTACTGCCCGATCATACGAGGGAAAATGGATAATCCGATCATTCAAACAATAGCACAGAATGTCGGTTTTGCGTCTATGAAGCACTACACCACATGTAACTCAATATATATTTTTAGCATAGCCGAGACGCAGCCCAAGTGCTCCTTCGATGGTCATTACAAAAAGGGTTGGTCGCCAGCTTTTCATCTTTCCAGGTGAATTTACGTTGCTTTAGGTTTGTTCCGCTTCCCAAATCAGCAACGCCACAACGAATCAGATCAAACGCTCAACTGTATGATTTTGAGCTCGAACCCGAAGAGATGGTACAACTTGACGGACTTGACCGTGGAACGGAAGGATCCATTAGCTGGAACCCTGTTGATGCTCCGTAATTATCGTTTGAATTTCCAAGGAGCGAACTTTGCGTCATTTCAGATCAGACTAAAAGAGGCTTATCGATCAAATACAGTTTTTATCGTCCAATTCACGCACCCACGACAATGTCACATGATCCTTCGTCGTCTTCGTCGCTCAGAAAGGGTTATAACAACGGGTTCCTCGTTCCATGTGATGACGCCTTTCGTATCTATTATGAGGTGATGACTTGACACACAAGACGAAGCAGGCGAAATGAAATTCGTCCAGCTACGTGTATCCACATCAACGCAACCCACGAGTGACCATGTGGATAGACTACCTGGGACTTACTGCGGGCTATGTTGCATAAAACTTAAAGTGAGCACTTAATTTCGATTGCGGGAAGATGACTTGATGCTCCTCGACCAGCACCGCATCTGTAGGACTGCCATCAAGATATCAAAGTTTGATTGGTTGGGAATTGGAACCCAAATCAACACTAATAGCACAACCTCACACGCATTTTAGTAAAATCAGGTCAGCGAGACGTACTTCGTTGCATGGGATGGATTTGAATGTCATGATCTGTTATAGCGAGGGAATGGTACGTGGGTCCGTAGGTACTACGCAACCAGACTTCATGGACATTTTTTTCTTCCAGCTCAACCAGTGCATTTGGAGCACATGCCAGCTCCACCGTGATTCGACATTAACGTTTGAATGACGAACCGCTTGATCATATCAATGATCAATTGCACACTACTCAGTGATGTAACTCAGGTGCTATCAAGTACTAATAGTAAAAGCCTTGCCAGCTCTGTCCAGGTGGCATACTTCTTTTGCTGGACTATCCACTATCTGCCAAGCACAACCAGACTCCAAACCACAATACCGACTTCATACTTTCTCCGACAACAATTATCGACATTCTTACGTAACACGGCTACGTTTGTTTATCATTACCCGCTGCCGGAGCTTCTGCAGGGGATTCCCTTAAACCTTGACTTTGTACTTGAAGCTTCTGAAGCTTGAATGGCATCGGTCTTCGGCCCCGAATTTGCACGCAACTCAAGTCGTAACAGGCAATCGACTGAAAACTTTCGAGTTTATGCTCCTGCCGATGGAATTGGAGCTGATTGTTCTTCAACTAGATGGTGTACTCATCATGGGGGGAGAGTGCATGGTCCGGGCACCGTGATTCTACAATGGATTTTGTATCTACACATTCGGTACGCCTGATTGCGAATCCAGTATACCATTGATCCTTTCAGGATCTTGGACGATTTCAGTCCGTCCCACAAGGATCACCTTCAAGTCGGGATCTTTAAGCCTACCGGCTGTAGAGAATCGAGACATAGGTCGAGCTTACCCCGGCGTTCTGACATCACCGTCCTCGACAGGAACATAAAGCTGGTTTTCAACCTGACTGACTGACTGACTATAAATACGGACGGTGGTCAGCCTCGAGTTCTGCAGTCTAGTTTTTCGCACTGGAGAGCACGTCCACTTCGCTGCTGTACTCCATGGAAACAGAGCGGTTTTCACCCTACACCTCGCGCGAAATGCGGACCAATTCAGCACAACGATCGTCCTCCGTAGATTCGTCTACATTCTTCACTGGTACTAGCAACGATGTACTTTCGTTCAATACTTCTGCAACCATCGTAGGCATAGCAAGCGATGCCGAGAAAGTTCCTGTCACACCCGAGTGGTGGATGAGTAAGTATTTGCCCGTAAGTCTACTTTCTCCGGATTATATCCTCGAAATACTCACCGGCGATGCACACCACACCTGCAGGGTTATTCGGCTGCGCGAATGTTCAAGTTCAATAACCCAAGCTCGTATAACTGGGCAAATAACCTACTTGCCGGTCTGGCGATCCTTTTCTATGTCAGTAGCTGCATGTTTATCACTTATCAAAAACTCATTGATCGACTAGGGTTATGACCAAGGGTACAACTTTCTGCATTTCCTCCTCTGAGTGACTGTTGAACGCATTGACGAGCAGGGTTATGTCCCAAGTAAATTTTAACGAGGATTACTTGAAATTGATGGGCATATACCCTACGACGGGCAACTCACGTAACCTCGCTGCACTTGGAGGAATCGTTTCTGTAAGTTTGAAAGTTTCTGATAGTAGCCTTCTCTGCACGTCTCTCAGGTTTATTACGGCGGTTCCCTCATCGGAGCACTCCTCGGCGGTTCCATCGCCGACAGGTCGGGACGGATAACTGCCATAATATTGGGTGTCATTATCTCAAT
Organism: Suillus alpinus; assembly: GCA_003316505.1. Classification (NCBI taxonomy): domain Eukaryota; kingdom Fungi; phylum Basidiomycota; class Agaricomycetes; order Boletales; family Suillaceae; genus Suillus; species Suillus alpinus. The sequence goes on from QFEX01000577.1 coordinate 21,388, forward strand.
CATCGGAGCAATATTTCAAGCCTCCGCCATGAACATCACTTGGATGTGCTGCGCACGAGTTGTGACTGGTCTTGGTGTGGGAGCCATCGACGCAGGTAAATAACCCGCTGTTCATATCTTGATCTCCCACACTCATTTTTATCGAAGTCATTCCTGTCTGGAGCAGCGAAGTTTCTTCACATCAAGCGCGAGGCAGCTTTCTTGCCATTGAATTCTTTCTCAATATAAGTGGATTATCATTGGCATATTGGATAGAGATGTCAGCCCATCCGAAACACCCTGTTATAAACCGACGGTCTGATGTATTTGTAGATTTGCGAGCATGAACGACAATCAGGTTATGGCATGGCGCACACCTCTAGCGCTGCAGGTTGTTTTTCTGCTCGCGATTCTCGGTTCGTCCGTATCCTTTACCTAATCTCACTTATGTGAACCCACCGCAGTGCTCATACCTTTCTTTCCGGAGTCCCCTCGGTGGCTGGCGAAAGTCGGGCGTGTTTCCGAAGCACGCACAGTTTTGCAGGCCACTCGCAGTGACGGAGTTGAGGCCGAGCTCAGTGCCATCGTGCGGAGTGTGATGCACGACCGACAGAACACCGAGAACAATCGTTATCTTCGCATGATATTTCCGAGGACAAAGAGCCAGCGCGAGCTACGATGGAGAGTTGTACTAAGCGTGTGGCTACAGATTATGCAAGAGCTCGTTGGTATCGGAGTCATCACTGTCTACGGCAAAGCACTTTCTTCTACCGGCTCTCCCTACTTCTCTGACGTCATATGCAGCTATCGATCTCATTCAGGGCGCCGGCTTTAGCCAAGACGAGGCAAAACTCTTGGCAGGATTCAACAACTTATCGTACATGTTTAGTGTGCTCTTTGCCGTGTTCACTCTGGACAGATTCGGCCGGCGAAGCACGATGGTGTGGGGGGCGGCTGGCATGGCGCTGCTCCTGCTCATTGGTGGTATCCTGGACAAATGTGATATGCGTTTACTCAGCGTCCGATCATTACTCACATCACTTGATAGACGCGCAGACGGCGGGGCCCAATCAACGAGCATATGGCGCGGGTGTCGTAGCGATGACAGTAAGCAACGGATTCCGGCATCGTGAAGTCATTTTTGTAAATGATGTGCCTTCTAGTTCCTGTATACTGGCACGTTTGGCGCCACCTGGTTGGTAACTCCGTGGCTTTACCCAACTGAACTCTTTCGTGAGTGAGATCATTACCTTTGCCCGATTTTGCTCGCTGAAACAATGCAGCTACGTATGTTCGCGCCAAAGGAGGTGCATGGTCTGTTGTTGGATGGTCTATTGGTAACGGCATCGTGACTATGATTACCGTAAGTCGTTGACCAATTGAACATTGACAAACGAATAATGGACATTACTCTAGCCTTTCTTGTTTCAGGCAATCGGATATGGTGTACTCCTGCTCCTCTTCGGCCTCAACATATTTGTAATCCCCTTTATCATTTTCATGTGTACGGCTTCCGTCTTGCTATTATCAATATATGATCCTATTGACGCGGTTCCATTTCGCAGATCCGGAAACCTCGGGTCGTCCTCTCGAGCAAATCGATGATTTCTTCAGCAATGCAACATCTTGGAATGTTTTTACCGCGTCTAAACAAATACGGGAGCAAGGCTTCACAAACCATCAATGGACACGCAGATACTATGGCGGTATTGAACACTCGAACACGTCGTCGATAACACAGGTGGTCAGTGGAGACGTAGACGCTGAAAGACATGGATGGGCGAAGAAGTTGAGACGACGTGCTTCGGAAGCAGGACTCATGTAAAATGTTCTTTTCACAACGTGGATGAATTGTTTGTATACTAAGACTTGTACAATTCGAATGCTACAACATCAATGTGATTATGTTATCCTGAAGTTCCGTCAGACAGACGCTCAACTCGCTGGGTCCGGCTTCACCAGGCTGCAAGCAGCTCGACAATGCACAAACCCAAACGTCCTCGAGATCTCCGCAAGCGGAAACCATGTTCTCTGTCGAACGAGTGAGCGCTAGTGTCATCCAGCGGAATTGAAGGATGTGGCATGTGTAAACATGCGAGACTCGAGTTAGTTTCTATAAAATAGATCCTAGCTGAGTATGTTCTGAAGAACCATAAAAGTTGGAGGACCAGTTTATATACATTTTTTTGTTGATGGTCTGTGCGTGGGATAGCCATATCAATACCTACATGCTCGTTTTGGAAGGCAATATACTACTTAAATGGTTAAGTAGTCGGCATCAAGCTCAAGTTGACAGCTTCATCATGTCCACCGACGTCCTGTCACATTTTGGGGTTCTTGACGAACTCATACAAGTCATCTACCAGGGTCTTGATCGATTTGTCGCGCTATCGCAAGTAACGGAATCTGCATGGTCGATTTACCTAGGCCTCAAGGGACCAGAAGGCAGGTGGTGGCGAGGCTCCTGGTCAGCCAAACATATCCTTAACATTACCGTTAGTGTCAAGGCCTTTTGACTACCCTTACCCTGATCGTGCGTCGTTCCAGGGCGTGCAATCAGGCCCCCAGGTGCTTGAGAACTTTGCTGAAAAGCTTCGGACAACATTTGTTAATGGTGACCTCACCGTTGGAGAATGGACTGAGAGGGACTCTGACATCAACGTGAATATTACTCTTGATGTATGGATTATACCCAGCCGACAACGCAGGACTTTATTAGCTCACTTTTGGGCGAACCGCCAAGCATCCACTACACATGGCTTTGAAAGAACTGTCCGCAGCTGAAGCTGCATCGCATGCAACTTTGGTGTTCACTGAAGTAAGGCACATGAATTGCTGGCTGCTCATCAACAATATTTAACTCGTGTCAAGATCGCACTACAAGCCCAGTCCCGCAAATGCCAGCTAAACGCCCCTTTCTCGTCCCGCAACGTCACCGTTATCCCAGAGTCATCCCACGCTAATTCAGGTTCGCTGCGTTCCTTGTCAGCATTGATGCGTACATCGAGCTCATTCCCCCAGCCACAACCCTTCCGCCGAAGCGCACACCCTTGGGCCTGAGTCAAGTCCCTGTCCCTGCTGTCAATCAGGAGGCCGAACGTAAAATTAAAGCTCTTGAGGCGGAACTTGCCCGTTCCAATGAAAGGTCCCCGCCAGGTGATACGACATCCAGTAAGCATTTATTGCGTGCCACGTACTCAAGGGCAACAGCTGACTCTACTTCGGGCAGAACCTTCAGCAAGCTCCCGACCTCCGAAGGGCGCATCTTTGGCTAACCCGAATAAAAAGGCAAGGAAGTACCAAGCGCTCGAATTCGAGAGCGATGAAGACTAGTCTGTGTATGTCACATGAGCGGCGAGGCCTTAAACATCTTCCGAGTTATCTCTGGCGTCTGGGCATTGGCAAATGGCCGGATCCTGTCCAGTACTGCAGTGTCACTGACAACAGTAAAATATTCTCAAGGTTGAGCTATCCGTCTTCCAACTCGTAGTCTCTCGTAGTACGACAACACATGTTGTGGCACATCAACGTCAACGCTGATGCGGCGAACTTACTGTGATGAAAGTTTATCCTGCAGCGGTTAAGTAGCATGTTCCGTGACTTTACCGAATAATTGGGCAATTCCCGAAATAGATCATAATTAGCGCTAAGCCTTATACACGTTTGCAAAAAACGCGCGACCCTAGTACCTTATTTAAAGCTGCACTCCGACCGTTAACACAATACCCTTGACATCGATTCCTCTCGACATTCATCTACCATGTCCTTCCCGCCTGGTTCTGTTGCCCCGCCTGCCGCGCAGGTTAGCGGCAGCGCGCCGCCTGTTGAATACATGTTCGCTCAGATCATGAGCGCAGTACAGAAATCTGTAAGTCCCATTTGTCCATGTAAGACACTCAAAAAAACGGTCGCTAATGCATCAGTACATAGCAAGCTGAGATATCTGATCTCCGGCAGGAATGCGCTGACCTACGGATGACAAATGCGAGCTTGGAACGTCAGATCCGGGAAGGGTTTCAGGTGAGAGCAAGTCACCTTACACTTGAATAGATTCTAAGTTCCAAGATTCTTCCACTTGCAGCAACAAAATGGGAACGGAAACTATTACGCCAGCTCGCGCATGGGCTCTGGCTTTGTAACCCCAGTGCCTGGCAGCCCTCAACTTCGAGCCAAATCCCCTTTCCTATCCCCGCACAGTATTCCATCCCTTGTCGCTTCACCCAGCAGTCACTTCCCCTCTCCGTTAGGTGATAATGCGGTTACACCTTTCCAATTTGGCGTTCGTGACATTCCCGGGTTCTACGTTGTAATTCCCGCAGGAGGTGCTGGTACTCGGCTATGGCCGCTTTCGCGAGAAGAACACCCAAAATTCCTTCTCGACTTGACTCTTAAAGGGCGTTCCTTGATCCAAGCCACCTGGGACCGTCTCCTCCCTCTTTCGTCCCCCCTCCGCACCACTGTGGTCGCAGGTCCCGGTCATGTCAGGTCTATCCGAGAGCAACTGCCCGACCTTCTCTCTCACAACTTGTTTTGCGAGCCTGGTCCAAAGGATTCAATGGCAGCCATCGGACTTGCTGCGGCTGTACTTGCCAAACGTGATCCTAATGCCGTCATCGGTTCATTTGCTGCAGACCACATGATTTCAGGTGATGATGCCTTCCTATCTGCCGTTGCGGAAGCTGTCGAGGTTGCGAAAAAAGATTATCTCGTTACTATCGGTATTGCACCATCCCATCCTTCCACCGGCTTCGGTTATATTCGCCTCGGAAATAAACTAGGCATAAAGGAAGCCCCAAATGCAAGGCTTGTCTCCAGCTTCAAAGAGAAACCTGATGCGCGCACTGCCGCTGCGTATATTGGTACTGGAAATTACCGATGGAATGCAGGGATGTTCGTTACAAAAGCGACTGTCCTCATGGACCTTCTCAAGGACTACAAGCCGGACCTCCACGACGGGCTACAAAAGATTGCCGCCGTATGGCACGACGAGGCGTTACGCCAGACCGCTCTCAACGAAATCTGGCCCGAGCTCGAGAAGATTCCGATTGATAACGCAGTTGCAGAACCTGCTGCTGCTGAGGGTAAGGTTGCCGTAGTACCAGCGACATTTGGTATGTCTCCACGTTTCATCTTCATCTGCAGTGACTGATCGGACATTAGGCTGGGATGACGTCGGAGATTTCTCTTCGCTCGCAGACCTCCTGCCTGCTGAATCTAATCAGCCTCGTGTCCTTGGGGACAGCTGTTTGGGTAAATTATTTTACCTCTT
>QFEX01000578.1:16121-27455 GCA_003316505.1 Suillus alpinus
GGTGTTTACTTAGTAGAAATGCTTGCTTTGCGTGTATAAGGCTCCCACTGTTCAACACACACCAGCTGGAGGCTATCCCTTCTGTCACAATGACCCTCGGCTCTGTGTTTGCAACGACTCGTAAGTGCCAACAGTATGAATTTTCCCTCAATGACGTCTACGAACAATTCTGTGGTCAACAGCAACAGTTAGTGTCGGCCCGTACCACTATGTTCCTACAGAGTGGATCTGTATCCTTGTGAGTTATGTTGTTTGGACGGCTTGCATCCATTTCAGATTTTGTTCCCAAGTTCGTGGTGCTGTACAGTATCTCGACTGGTATGAATTTCTCCTGTTCACGACACATGATCATGACTTGATATCTTCAGTCCTCCACTTGGGCCAGGCGCTCAAGTATAAACTCTGGTGGATGATTCCCACAGCGACCTTTGCGGGTATCCTAGAAATATTGGGATGGAGTGCCAGGTTATGGTCGAGCCGGAGCCCCAAGCTTTTAACACCTTTTGAGATGCAGTGAGTGTTCATCGAGAAGGAATCACTCGCATGCCCACACAAGCGTCTTCTCCAGGCTCGTCGGCACCATCATAGCACCTACCCCACTAGTTGCAGCCAACTTTATCATCCTTGGCAAGATAATCACTCAACTTGGACCCGAGTTCAGCCGTCTGACCCCAAAGATATGTCAGTATTACTCTTATGTGCTAGCTTTAGGTTGCTGATCTAGCGCAGATACCATCCTTTTTTGCTGCTTTGTGAGTATTATGTATTCAATATATATTCAAGTGGTGTTAATCCTTCATATCTCTCCGACTCCTAGGATGTCATTTGCTTGATCGTACAAGCTATGGGAGGCGCATCAGCTGCACGCGCCGCTAATACGAAGACCAGCGCTTCGATGGTATGTACATCATCCAATGTTTCGTGCGACATTCACATCATCGAGACAGGGCGGGAACATTATGCTAGGAGGAATTGCTGCCCAGCTTTGTGCGTGATGAATGCCCCTGTGACACTTCTCTCTCACTGAGATTCATTTCCTTCGCTCTCCAGTTGCTATAGTGGTCTATGTCGCTTTGGCGATTGAGACACTATTCCGTTTGAAACATAATGCACCATTTCGCTACGTTGAACAGCCTCGCATATTGGAGAAAGGCCAACGTGCTGTAAGTAAGAACTTGCAAATTATGCTTTGTAGCATGGCATTCTGCACCCTCTGCGTTTTCATTCGGTAAGTGTTCAACATATCTTGTTATCAGAAGTTATGATGTGCTTAAATTCGTTCTTAGATCGGTGTACCGTACTGTGGAGCTCGCCAATGGATGGGCTGGGCCAGTGATTTCAACGGAGCGCTACTTCGGTACGTTGTCACTGTATTCGCTATGAATACGCTGATAATGCTATGTGGCTAATAGACTGGCTCGATGGTGGCTTGGTCACTCTCGCTATCTACACACTCAATTTCTTTCACCCAGGTGTCTGGATGAAGAACGACGATCCTACTGTCCATGCTTCACAGCAAGCTATCGACGAAGAGGCTAGTGCGACCTAGGTTTTGGACTTTATTTGCTCTTGGATTTTTCAACGAAGTGGCAATGGACCTTCACAATTGCTAGTAGACTGGCCGTAAGCATAATGGTTTGATGGTATGCACATAGATGCCAATGCGATTTTTTCATGAATACCTGGACCTTCCTTGGATCTCTCACGTACCTTGGCATTTTATAATATTATTATGCCTGTTTTCGCACCCCTTGTCTCCCGCCAACTGGTGACTCCTATTCTGAGCATTAATTATGCAGATCAATTCACCCTCCGTCGGAGCTTAGTCTCCCGTAGTCAGATGCTGATAGAATGAAGATAGTCGTTCCCTTTGAATCTCCCCGCCGTGGGCAGACCCAATGAGTAGTCTAACGTTGGTCCAATGGTTGTACCGCCATGTTCCATTTTCCGACTATGTTACCATTACTTACCTAATTAAGTTCTTGCGCCGTCCTCCCCAAAGATCCGAGTCCTTGGGGCATGGCTATTTTGACGCGGTCCTGCCGCGCCTGCCGCGGTCGTGACGCGAGAGTTATCGCTGAACAAGGGGCCATGCTGACAATTACACGAGTAAGAGAACTGTTGAACAAAGCAGCTAGTAGTTTCCTCACCTCAAATTCACTCTCGCTGTATTGGCGTCCCGGAACCCATTCTGCGATTTTTGCATACTCGTAAGATGAGATGTCGTCGCAATATGGGATGCTGTATGCACCCACACCATCTAGTAGGTTCTTCTTCGACCACATGATGTGGTCTATCACAGGATATGCCTCTGCACCACACTGGTTCAAGTCAGGACTGTCAAGGAGCTTGGACAACTACATTGTATGACATCTAATTCTGTTAGCACGGAAGGAGGCATTTTTATAAAATAAATTAGCATGATAGATTGACAATGTGCTGACGCGGCATGTGATAGGTGTGACGCGGCTGTGACGAGGCACTGACGCGGCATGGATGAGTTTTGACGCGGCATGTGCTATGTTTGACACAGCATATATAAGTCTGGGGGTTGAGGCTACAAAGATGTTAGAGAAAAGTTATTGTGGTACGAGTGGCATTTGACACAGCACGGTCGGGGCTCGACATGTCATGGTTTGGGCTCGACATGCTGTCTGTAAGCAGCATAGGGCTCAAACGAGGCTCAACAAGGTGGGGATGAGGCCTCACACAGCATCTGAAATGCCTCATTAGATCACCAAGTATAAAGATATTAAAATACAGAATGCACACTGCTGATTGATAGATCGCCAAGCAGTACGAACATGGAGGACAAGCACTGTAAATGTGGCGAGAGGTAAATTTAACCACTCCAGGGCCTGTACGCAGTTGGACATTCAAATGTTGATCTATTCGGAGTGTTCAGAATACGTTTCGAGGGATACAAAATAGTATTTGAACATACTATACGCCCCAGGATTTGCACAGTGCTGCGTCACATATGCCGCGTCACAGGCGCGTCACGACCGCGGCAGACGCGGCAGGACCGCGTCACCTGGCCCGAGTCCTTGGCTCGGCTGAGTTGTTTCTCCCAGCGGCCGCGTTTGCTGCTGCTACTACATTTTCTCACTGGTCGTTGTTGCTGGCAATCGTCCATGCTTCTCTTGCGCCAGGTTCTTCCAACAGTCATGCATGGACCATATGGTCATGGATGAGCCTTTCGTCAATTTCAGGTATTCGTCGTGCTAGATGGGGCGGGCCAGCATATTGGAATCTCCGACTCGCTCACGAATTCCAGGGTGGAAAAGGCTCTGTTAGTTCAAAACATACCACTTCTCTGTCACTTGCTTCAGCCTGAGGTCATTCTTTGAAACACATCATGGAGTTTGTTTCGCTCGGGGCTCTCTGTCTACGACGACTTTTCAGGCGGACTAAGTGGTGCCCTCTCTGGCGAGCGTCCGCTTTCTTGTATAGTAAGGCTGTCGATGTAAGTATCATTTTTTTTTTCGTTTTACCTTGCGTTAACGATATCCAGTTTCAAGTCACCTCTTGCTCAAATCGCTCGACTCCAATCACCCTCTGTCACATCATCTCGAGAAGGAAGGCAGTCGTTCCTTCTTTATTATGAGATCGCCCTGCTAATCAGTCAATAACCCGTCCCAAGAGACGCCCCATTGCACCGATCCAGCCTGACACTGAAAGGCCATTCGCCATCGAAAGATGGAGGCGTTCTCAATTGTGCCGATCCTCGGTCCCGAGTCCTAACCATTCAAGAAGATTCCATCTACCTGGCCATCCAGTTCTTGCATAATTCGAGCTCCATCACGTCAAGAGGTACCACCACCTCGGGAGTCGGAGGACTGGTTACATTTTCGAGACCCCGAAAGAGACATACCGACCCATAATAACTCATCCGAAGGATGGAAATACTCTTATAGGATGATCATTGTTCTCGATAATCTCCTGAACCAACTCGTCTTCCAGTCCTTGCTCGCTGTCCGAGTCCATGGACACATCCGCATCATATATACCCACAGTCAAATACCTAAATGTGCTGTATTTCATATATTTGGCAAGTAGCAACAGATTTGGACTCAATGGGAACTCCGCGGAATGGTTTTGTCGAGATGATGAGCCGCGCCAGCCTGAGCAGCATTGCGTTTTCACAGATAAAACATGAAATTGAGAGGACCATACGTATGTAACTCCTGATTATACACCACACACTTTTCGCTTAATTGAAGTGTAAGGACGGAAGGCTACAATGTATCCCCATATACTGGTCAGATTACTAGGGTGTAGGTAAGGTGGGCCACTACACCAAATTGGTAGCGATGACTGAAAGTGACGTCGCGTACCATAGACTGCGAGTGCCAGTAGGTGCCAGTGCACTGCTATGGCCTTGGCCCGGGTTCCTGGATTTGCCGCGCCGCGACCGTCATCATTTCCCGAAACAGCTGTACCAGTCGCTTAAGCCTCATCCTTATAATTACTAGTATGGGGTGTCCTGAGCAGGCAGGTTGTGATTTCAAATCGCACAAACCATTCTTTCTCGAGCTAGTAGGGTCTACTCACTCTGTCGTTGTGTCTGTGCTTTGTCACAACAGATATAGGCCCGTATATTTATAGAACCCTTCAACAAGCATATCCAACTGGAACTTACGAGTCACTACTACCTCAGCTCACAGCAAGTCGAGCCGAAGGCACACCATGACAGCTCATTGCTGTATCACCGGTCTGCAGGCCATGTCATCGGCACCGCTGCCACGATGCCAATTTGAAACGCTGTGCGGTCCGGAGTCGAGCTGATCTGTGTTTAGTAGAAATGCTGGCTTTGCTTAAACAAGCTCCCTCTATTCGATACCCACTAGCTGCAGGCAATTTCTTCTTCACCATGGTCATCAGCTCTGTGTTTTATACGACTCGTGAGTGCGATGATATTATTGTGTCGTGATGTCTATGAACAAGTGTATGGTCAACAGAACAGGCCAGTGAGAGCCCTTACAACTATGTCCCTACGGAGTGGATCTGTATCTTTGTGAGTTATGTTGTTTGGACGTCTCACATCCATTTCATATTTTTTTCATTAGTTCGTAGTGTCGTATAGCATCTCAACTGGTATGAATTTCACTGTTGACGGTGCACAGTCATGTCATCACAGCTTCAGCTATCCACATGGGTCAGGCGCTCAAGTATAAACTCTGGTGGATGATTCCCACAGCGACCTTTGCGGGCGTCCTGGAAATATTTGGATGGAGTGCCAGGTTATGGTCAAGCCGAAGCCCCGAGCTTTTGACACCTTTTGAGATGCAGTGAGTGTTCATCGAGAAGGAATCACTCACATGCCCACAAAAGCGTCTTCTGCAGGCTCGTCGGCACCGTCTTAGCACCTACTCCACTAGTTGCAGCCAACTTTGTCATCCTTGGCAAGATAATCAATCAACTTGGACCCCAGTTCAGCCGTCTGACCCCTAATATGTGTTGGTGTTACTTTGATGTACTGGCTTTAAGTTACTGATTTCGCGCAGATACCGCCGTTTTTTGCTCCTTTGTTAGTACCTCACATACAAGTGATGCCAACCTTTCATATCCTCTGGTTCATGTAGGATGTTATTTGCTTGACCATTCAAGCTGTTGGAGGCGCATTCGCTGCGGAAGCCGTCAATCAGAACAAAAGCCCCACATTCGTAGGTGTCACTTCTAGCACCTTGTGATATTTGCTTATCGCAGACAGGGCGGGAACATTATGCTAGGGGGAATTGCTGCCCAGCTTTGTGCGTGATGCGTGGCCCTGTGATACTCTCTTACCAACATTCTTTCCCTTCGCTCTCTAGTTTCTATAGTGGTCTACATCGCTTTGGCGGCCGAGTTTCTCTTGCGTCGGAAATATAACGCACCCTTCCACCACCAGGATATCAAATTCGGGAAAGGTCAACGTTCTATGAGTAAGACGGTGCAACGTACGATTTCCGGGATGAGCTTATGCACCCTCTGCATTTTCATTCGGTAAGTGTTCTGCGCATCTTGTTATCAACCGTTATAATGACATGTCTTCGTCCTCAGATCCGTATACCGCACAGTGGAGCTCGCCGATGGGTGGTCTGGGTTAGTGATTTCGACCGAGGCCTACTTCAGTACGTTGTGGCACTATGACTATCTTCACTAGGAATATGTTGACGATTGATTGTTGATAGACTGGCTCGATGGGGGCTTCGTCACCGTCGCTATTTACACTCTCAACGTTATTCACCCAGGTGTCTGTTTGAAGTGGGATGATATTACTCATGCTTCACAGCAAGCTGAGGACGAAGCCGATCAAGATTACTACTATAGACATCGGTTGCCTTTGCGACGTGGCTAGTTGCATTAGTAGTAGTTTGACGCTCGCGCGATAGCGGAAGTTAGTTTGAAAACCTGTTTTGGTACCGCTTTTCTCCTGCTCTGTATATATAAATTTCCCTGCAATGTTTGATAACCTATATTTATTCAGACTTGCCCCCGCGTTCCCCATATCTCATGAGTACTTACTATTCATATTCCAAAGCCTTTCAACACACGAGTACCTCCTGTCTGCATATTCCAAACTGTCCAGTACCATCTCTTAAATGATTGCATGCAAGGCACAGCCGAATTCGAGCCAATCTAATGAATCCGGGGCGAACATCGAGATAAGATCAACCTGCCTTCATTATAATAATTAATATAACTCGATGCCGGCACTGATGTTAAATAACTGAGATGAAATCCGACATTTACTTCAGCACTACAAAGTGAACAGTTCCGTGTGTAGAGCAATCCCGCCCACATCCATACTCATGGTCAAACCTAATCTCGCAACTGCATTCTGCGCCTCTCTGGTCAAGCTCTCCGGGCCGCTAGCGCAGACCGCGACTCCCCCACCCGAGCCTTGCCATGTCTGGCTTTCATCAAGTCGGGTCTCGGTCGAATCTTCCGTCTCAGATGTAGGTGGTACACTGATGAAGTCCTTGAGAAGATCCCGAACAGACGGGCGCGAGAGTGTGACGATGGAGTTCGGGATATGAGGCACCGCTTCAGGATCGCAAAGGCATGTTACGAAAATAGAAATGTGCAGGTCAATGGTGCTATTCAATGCTGCTGTAGCAATATCTATCAGCATCGGAGCAAACCATTCTATCTGACCTGTGTAAATGGATCAGGATGATGCGACGCCTGTTGTCATCGAAAAAGAGAATTACCGAAAGATCTAATGCACCAAGTGAATTCGATTCTCCTTGTTCGTTCTCCTTGACTGCGGCCTAGTTTGACGCACCTGCCGACGATATCGTCCAGCAGACCAAGAGTGAATGTGATGCCAGACCCGCCGGCTATAAGCAATACGCTTTCGTATAGACCCAGATCGACACTTGACCCCCCGTAAGGACCATCCAGCATGACTTGAACGAACGCAGATGAGTCGCACTCGGACTTTTCATTGATCTGTAAACGTTCTTGTTCCTTTCGGGTATAGTTATTCAATGCCCGAGTCCAGTCTCCATCAGTCCGTGCGGCGAGAAGGAATCCCGGTGAGGAGAGACACGAATGGGAAGGCGGAGCGGAGAGAATAGTCAGGGCGTGCGATTCAAATACTCTGTTGGAGAAGAAAACGCGCAGTCTGACATGCTGGCCAGCAAGCCAGCCATCGTCGCAGTTATGAACGCGGATCTATGAAAGGTGAAGTCAGCAATTTATCGAATAACGCTCGAATATTTCTTGTACCAGAGTCATTTGAGCGTCCTGCGCAGTTAGTGTGGCGTCCTTGATTCGATAGCGGAATAAGCGCAATAACACATCTGCACCATAAAATGCGAGGGGAGGGAATATCCACGGTGACGCATATATAGTATGGTAGCATATAGTGACAAAGAACGCCACATATGTCAAAACGCTGTAACATACCTTAGCTCTAGTGTGACGCAAAACAACAAAACTCACTGGATGACGAAGAAATACTCATAAAACAATCTCCTAACTGGCCTCAACGACGTAAGAACAATGATGCAGAGCAGCGCCAACGAAGCCACTCCCGAAGTCTCTTTCTGTGGACCAAGAACTGAAAGTCCATACTGTAGGTGGTTGCGAATCCACAGGGACCCATGAATGCATCCGGCAAGGAACATAGCTCGTCCTGCCATCCTATGCATAAAGTTGAGTTTCTCGTAGCCATTCCCTGGCCCTAACAGTAAGGACAGAATTGAATTTTTTGTTGCGAACAAAAAGACGACCGGGAACTGTGCGAGAGCGAGAAATCCTGAGTGACTCAGATAAGCTCCTCTGCTTCGTAAATATTAATGGGTGTGGCTGACTCACCAGCTCTGTTTGGGTTCGAAATAAGAGGTGCATCCTTTATGATGCAGACAATTACAGCTGCGAGGTACGCTGACAAGACTACGACTGATTATGGCAATGTGTCAGTATTTCCTATGTGGTACCATGATACCTCCGATGCGTACTTTGTCCAAGATTGAGCCCGAGCTTCGGAAGAGACCAGTACGTTGGTGAGATAAGAGCTTTCCAGGCTCCAACTAATCTGCGAAATCTCCGACGGGTGGGCGGAGGCTTCTTGCCATCGGAATGGGCGGACCGATATCCATTGGTCTCTGAGATTCCAGTAATGCCCTTGAGGGAACGCCCATGCCTCAAACCAAGAATCAAACTCGGAACAGAAACGGCCACAGCCAGCGCCAGACCAGAACACCAGATTGTGGTGAATTTAATTTGCCACTTGGGATCTTCGACATATGAACTGTAGCAACTCATGCATGCGTTTCAGTGTGCAGGATAAAGTGTGTCAAACATACTTGTAAATTTGCAAGTTACTGGGAATGACTGGAGCAGCCATCTTGTCTGGCTAGTAAGGAAGTAGCAGCCACTGGTCGAGAAGCGGTGTGCGGCGGTTTCCTTGAAGCGCCTGATTAGTAAGTGGAATAACATTTTCACTTCTTGATAGCCTTGATCAAGAAATGAAAATGAGCCACGGGCCACGTAAAAATTGACGAGGGAGTTCGTGGCAGACTGTTACGGTCATATCTGCAGGTCTAGAGTACACTGGATGTGTTAAGTGAGCGCGGGAGAACAGCGTAGTATAGTTTCGTAATGTACAGAACGGTGCCAGCAGCCATACAATACAATGCAACAACTCTGATCAACAAAGAACAGCAGTGGTGTGGGAGACATTAGTGCATGTATAAGTAGTGAGACAGTGTCAGAATGGAACCCCTGCCCAGAGATTGCGTTCTATCGCGCGTGCATTTTTTGCCTGGCATGCATAATGGTAACCAAACAACAAAAGGAACACGATGCTTTGCAACATTCTATACTTACAAAAAGAACGAGTGTAATCAGTTTAATGCGCATGCGCCATACTACCAAACCTTCCAAAGAGAGTCTCTCCTACTCCGAGTCCCACCACAAGGGAGAGTATGAAACCCAGCTGGTACGTCCTGTCCATGTCCAACACATCAGCACCTCAACAAATGAAAAGAGCTACACGACGTACATGACTGTCAGCATGAAGAGATAGTTCAACAGCGCCTGCGCTGCAAACATGACCCCACGCGTAATATCATGCGTGGGAATGAAGGGGGGCGTAAAGCGCTTTATGAATCCGATGGGAGATGACCGAGTTGGTAGGGTATTGAGTTTGTCGGACGCAATGATAATTGCTCTGATCATTCGTAAGAAATATTCTATGCAAAGGAAGGGGAAAAGACGCACTGTTGGCCCCAGTGGATTTCCATGACTGCTCGACAAGCTGCTATCCAGCGCTCGATCAACGCCAACATAAAGAGTGCGATACATGTGCCAACCATGGCTCCCGAGCTCTTAGGAACCCAGCCAAGGAACCACACTGTATCCGGCCTATTAGAAGAGCTCATTGTGTGTACCTGAGAAGATATAACCCACGATTGTCTCCTGGCGTAAAGTGCAGGTACGTGAGCATGTTCCCTACGGCAAGACTCATACCATCATCCATGGACATATCCATGCCATTGTCGGCGAGACAACGGTGACTGAAGCATAAGAAACAGAGCGCCAAAGATTTCCAGTTCATATCGCAGGTGTTCGTAGGTCCGTGTGTGCAGAATTGAGACAACCTGACTAGTCGTGGGAACTACCTTCCCCTAGCGGAACGACGCTTGAAATTGATAGATGATCCCTCCTAGTGGGGGCAAAGTTCAAATCACCAATAGATAGAAGACAGCACTAGCATGGCCATACAATAGGATGGAGGGAAACAGGGTGGATAAGACGTAGACAAATTGGGCTTCATGAGAACTACGCTCTCGCTCACATTGGTCAACGTCTTGACAACCCTGAGGCACACCATTCTGATTCCGCGGCACCATACGATTTTGGTTGCAATATATGGATGGTATGCAGGAGGAACCGCAGAGGTCGCAGACAAAGTGTTGTTGGTAAAGTCAGAAGTGTAATTATCACGATGAGCCATCCGCTCCAAAGTCACCCGTCCACCCGGCAGTTGAGGACATAGAGAGCTCTGCGCTCAGTAAATCTGTGCTGATTCTGCGGAGCTTCGAGCTGCAAGAAGTTGAAGAAGGAGATAGACAACTGGTAGGCAACTGGTGGGAGGGAAGGTACATTCACTGCGGAAGCGAGAAAATGATCTTGGTCTATTCCGAGGCGTGTGGCTTGTATAATCAGACCTAAACCCAAATTTATGATTTAAATTAGTGAGGCATTTTAGCGCCTCGTGGGAATGTGGTGCCTTAAACGTTCTCACCGGTAATTTCCGGTTTTGTTACAAAGTCGGAATTCCAATCTCCTTTTTGTCTCACTTCTCCTCCATGATGTGCTCCGCAGTCCAAGTCTTCAGCCCGTGTTCATGATCGGCCTCGAGTCGAAAGCACGTACGAGGGAATGGCAAGTAAGCCCTCTTATCGGCTTCCTCTCCGAATATTTCGCAGCAAGGCAGCGAATGTGTTACGGTCGCCGTTTCACTTACCGCCATGCCACGGCCATATCAGCGCCAAAGCGATATTTCTCGATACTTGACTCGATGCCGATGCCTTTGCCACCCCTTTCAAAACTTTTGCCTTTGATCACCGCTCTGAATCTGGCACCAACCAATTGACAATTACAATCATGACCAATTGCTGCTATCACAATCACCTGATATCAGGGGTGTGGCGTTGTCTTTGCATACGAGGACTATTCGCCTCGATTCATCGGGTGTGGTCTATCGGTGCATGTGTGCGTTTGCATGCGGCATCCCCCTCTTCCCACCAACCCAAATACATTTTAAATAGGGTCAAGTGGCTTTGTCTTTGCATACGAGAACTATTCACCTCGATGCGTCAGGCGTAGTTCATCGGT
>QFEX01000581.1:4933-15561 GCA_003316505.1 Suillus alpinus
GATGTCGTCCAGAACGGCTTGTCGATTTAACATGACGAGCTCCTTGTCCTTCGCTTTATCCTCCTACCAAATGTTAGTTTTATATAGATGGTTCAATGTGATCGACATACCTTGGGCAACGGCTTGCTCGAAAAACCTGCTAGTGCACGGAAGGAACGGGGTGCTCCCAGACCCGGAAGCCAAATTGCTCCAATGCAATCACCTCCCAGGGGGTCAGCAAAGAATTTTAGTGTATCTGCGAACGTGCTCTGTATAGGGAGGGTTGTAAAGGGGACCCTTCATTCATATGCGGAACATACCTGCAGATCGGCGAGAAACAGGGGAAGGGGATCAAATCCTGGGCGAGGCGTCGACTCGCTTATGCCCAAATGAGAGTCCCTAGTCCAAACACTTGATTCTGCGTTGACGTTTTGGTAGTATCTCGGTAGAATGGCAGGGTTCAGTTGGATAACAATATCGTAGTCGTCGGTGGAATGTAAGAATAGACTCTAAAGGACAACGTCAGCTATGTCATCACATGCAAGTTTGTCAACTAACCTTGATATCCAAGTCCGTCTCGGCATTGCAGAGTACTTTGATGGCCTCCCTAGCAAATGCGCGAAGACGGTGGGCAGCAACTGTATCCGGGCCATTTGATGTCCACACTTCAGGTGCTGTGCCTGGGGCATCATCATCATACAGCGGAAGACAAAGTGGCTCTTCCCACTTCCAATCCTTTAAGAATTCTAAGACGAGGGAGAAACCACGTTCTTTGCTATGAGGCACGGTAGAGGTGCTCTCTGTCGATCCTTGTTTTCCACCAACGAATGGCCGTGCGCAAATGATCTCGATAGCCTCCTCTGAGACGTGGGTTTGCAAAAGCCAATGTGCAGCAAGCCAGCGTTTGACGAGGCGGACGGTGCCGGAATATGCGCTGTACTTGTGGCAAAGATTCGCGATGGCACGATGGTGTCGTGGGGCATGGATGAATCTACGGGTGTAGAGTTCCTGGGCGGCCTTGGCTTCGCGTTGTTCCCGCGCGTTGTATTGTTGGTCGCTGGGGCCGACGAACATCTTGCTAGGGTCAATGATTCGGTCAAGTAAAGTCGCCTCTCGATCGTGCCAAATGAATGCAGAGAATGACCAGCCTTCAGTAGTGAATATCTCTAGTGTCGCACATCCTTGAAATGGGTTTGAGCTGTTGGCGATGGCAACTGACGCCTTGAGTTGGGGATTTAAAGCCATAAGTGACTGGGCAATGATTTCGAAGAAAGCGAGCTTGATTTTCTGAATCGCCTTTAAGTCATCCGGCCACTTGGATGACTTCTCGAATTCGAGGACGATAGGGATGGTTGGAAGAAAACGCAGGGACTCGGGTAATTCCGTTAAAGCCGAAGCAGGAATCGGTAATGGAGCAAATGTTGAGGTATACCGTAGATAGTCAGATATGGGACTGACATTCAGCAGTGCCAGTGGCAGCTGCTCGTCCAGTGCTTTCAGGCTCCTGACGACACCATCGAATGCCGTTAATGCAGCCTTAAACCCACCAGTAGCCCGATGCAAACGACGGACATCATCTGGCAATCGGAGCATGCTGTCAAATGGCGTTTGCAATGTTCTTGCATATTCGGTAGAAATGCCAAAATGAAGTTGCAGCAAATGTCGGACGATGGAAACCGGTATATGAGCACGCTCATCGGACGTGGTGACTTCCCAAACAACACTCTCTGTGATGCGACCATCCTTGAATCGACGAAGCTCAGCACGGCGGCCCCATAGATGCCGGAACTCCTGCGCGATATTTGAGTCTTGATCTTCCGCAGAAGGTCCATGGTCAACAAGACGGAAAGCATGGGCAGAATCATAAATAAGTCCGATGTGGATCGTAGATGTGCTGGGGCTTTCAGCAGAGGATATGGGGCGGCAAGGGGTAACAGGCTGGAGGATGGCTATCGCTTGGGTGCGATTTCCAAGACCTCGTCTTAGAATGGATGAAATAGAGGCCAGAAGGGCTGCATCAGAAGACCCATGTTCTACGAGAGCCGAAGCAGACTGGTTCCGAGAAGCTTGCGATAAGTCCACTCTGAAAAACGTTTAAGAGTGTGGAATCCACAAGAAAGAAACGAAACACTTGCCTAATCACCGCATCAAAGCGAGAGGAGAGTCTGAACCGACTGTTCAGGAAACATTCGGCGAACGTGTCAGAAGATGTGCCAGGGTTGCTTAATTGCTCCAGTGTCTCCTTAGCATCGTGACTTAGCTTGATGATTGACAATCAGCGGCATGTGTTGAAAGACGCTGGCAGGGAAGCTCACCAAGTCAAGTGAGGTGAGAGGAACATCAGACAAAAAGTTGATAGTGGATGTTTCATCCACGAATACAGCTGGGTGGTGGGTAATGTACTCCTCTGGAGTGTACTGGAAAAAGAAACATCGGTGCGCAAGTTCTACGTCAGTGTATAGCGACGTACCCTGTGTCCATTAGTTGTCTTTGTGAATGTCGGAGTCTCGCCGAACTTCTGTTTTGCTAAGCTCCCAATCAGCTAATCTCATGTAAGGTAGGAACGAAGGGTTTACCAAGAAAATCGAGCGCAGCTTTGAACAATTGGTAAGAACTTAATCCCTTTCCCAGCGGCCTCCTCAATTTTGCGTTCCCGCTCTTCGTACCAACAAGTTCCTCGCCCGAGATCAAATACTGCAGCAGTCCGGCCCAAAATGAGCCTTTTCCCTCGAACCCTCTCACGCATAATTCACCATCGCCATAGCCTCGCTGGTTAGCCCACACTCTTAAAAGGGTATAAGCATCGTGAAAGGCTGGTAGTGCATTTTTGAGTCGATAAGTGGACATAAGGGCATCTTTTGCGTGTGTGGAAAGAAGGATGGCGTTGTTGTAGATTGGGGTAGGGAAAGATGACGAGGACGAAGGTACACGGACATTCGGATGTGAGGGTGAGAGCCTTGTCAGCGATAATGGACTCGACGACGGAAGAACAGGGATAACATGAACTTCCGCATGAGTTTTGTAAAAATCATGAGATACACTCCCTTGCAAGGATGTCAGTTATATTTTTGTTCTCAAAATGAAGAAAAATTTATACCATTCCGTGGCCTAAGAACCAACGTAGTTAGGCGAGGATCTCCGAGTACAGATGAGTAAAAGGTGTCCACGTCGAAAGAGGTTGAAATGGATTGAGCTAAAACCGCGAGGTAGTACGACTTCTTGTGAAAGAAGCGCCCATCGAGGTAATCTTTTTCTTGAAAAAGAGCCTGCCATACATCGTTCAGTGGTGAGTAGGACACATCCTCAGAGTAAATACCTCAGGCATCTCTACACACAGGTCGACGCCAAACCGACTACCATTCTGCTTTTTGACAGCAATTCCGTTTACCCAACTTCCAACAACACAGATTTCGCTTGGAGGCTCAAACGCAACTTTCCATTTGGCATCTCGAGGCGGTAGAGGAGACGCAAACGGAACTGCGATATCTTGTTCAGCAAGAGCTTTTGCAGCCACCAAAGGATTCTGAGGTGCGATAGAAGGGATAGAAATGCAGTGGGTTCGCAGAGCAAAAAGAAAGGAATCGAGTTGTTGTTGGCCAGACTCTTTAGGTCGGACATTAGGAAGGAGTGCATCAATCTGAGAAAAGGTGAGCTCAACGAGTCATCACTAAAATGATCTGGCCAAACCTGAAGCTTGAATGAGCCAGACTGATAGAGATCAGCTGCATCCTTGATATCTCTCAATGCATGACCAGTAAGAGGTTCTATGGATATCACATAAGGCCGGACTGCGTTTACTATAAGATGAAACATACCCTCTCTGCCGTGGCGATTAACATTTTCGGAGTCCACTTGGTTCATCCCACTGGCATGTATTGGTGATCTTTTGGTGATCGCCGCGGTAGGGACCTTGCAAGGCCTGCAAGCTGGCTGCTGCAGTGTTATGATCGCAATGAAAAAAAGCTAGCATCACGTGACCATTTAGCAGGGGTTGCAAAACAAGCAAGCTTGCCGCGTGCTCTCGCTCTTTCACTTTCTCTATGGACGGACTGCAAGGCCATCAAATCGAAGCCTTAGAACGGCTACAAAGTATCCTTGGTCCACACGATACAGAATTCGTGATCAGCGTGCTTGAAAGTGTCGCATGGGATGTTCAAGTAAGTACTAACTTATAGCCTGCCGTGTTCTGCTGAACTCGGACCCACAGAAAGCCACAGACCTCCTGTTCGACAATGAAGCACCTAAAGTTCTAGCACCAACACAAACCGCTAGCACTCCAATGGCGCAGCTGGAGTTGGATGACAATGAAGACTCCTCACCCACAATCCGACATTCTCACCGTGGTCAGGGTGTACGAACATTCAGTTTTCTAGCCATCTATGATGAATGACGCCCCCTTGCAGAACCCGCGGTCAAATTGGAGTTTTTTATGGTCTCTACTCGCTGTTCCTTTGCACCTCGTGTCTGGAGTGCTGCGCTTTGTGTTTAGCGTTCTCCGCATACCAATCCCGTCCCTGCCATTTATGACCACCAACTCCTATCACTCTCACCGCCCCACTTCTCCAGATTCGCGCAGCATCACCCAGAGGTGGGTGCAAGAACTCGAGGAAGAAACAGGTGCATGTTCGTCGAAACGTTCGATGCCGAACGCAGTCACGACAGGATTCGAGGCAGGACCTTCAACTGCAAGACGTCATACGTATCCACCTGCGGCTTCGGATGATAATCAGAAGATCCTGCCAGACTTCTTTGATGGCAGTTACGAAGAGGTTCTTGACATTTGCCAGAGAGAAGGGCGTATAGCATGCGTTGTCCTCGTGAGCGCTGAACATGATGACGATGCAGATTTTAAGAGGTACGTAATGTTCAACTGTACACGATGTACAATATGTCATCTTATTCTCTGGGCACAGGGCTGCCCTCACCGACGCAACTTTTGTCAAGATCTTGCTGGATAACGATTTCATTGTCTGGGGCGGGGACATCCGGGACAAAGCTGCATGGGATGGTATGTCCCATTTAATATCCTTTCTACAATGGTTAAGCCTTGTCCAGCTTCTCAAAAATTGCAAGCGACTACGTATCCTTTTGTGGCCTTTCTTGCCCTTCAGCCCAGGCGTCATGGCGCTCCTTCTAGTGCTGCCCCGGTCGTCACCATCTTGTCACGTCACCAGGGTCGTGCAGCCGCAACTGCTCCAGTTTTAATCGACCATCTCAATACGCAGCTACTTCCACGTGTAACGCCGTTCCTTGTACGATTCAAGACAGTATTACAGGACCGTGATCGCGACCGGCGCATACGTGAGGAACAAGATCGCGCATTCAAGGAGACGGCTCGTAGAGATCGCGATGCTATCGAGGCGAGATTGCGGCACGAGAAAGAGGAAGAGGAACGTGCACGAAAGCATGCAGAAGACGTAAAGAGAAAGCAGGAAGAATTGGCGAGGCAGAAGCATCAAGCCGGAATACGCATGGAGTGGAGGAAGTTCATGCGCAACCGTCTCCTGTTACCTGAGGCACGCGGCTTGAGACTGGCCGTCAAACTCCCCGGCAATGGACGAGTCGTCCGCAGTTTTCCTCCGTCGGCGACCCTTACTGCTCTCTATGCCTTTGCAGATTCCCAGCTTATCCCGTCCACTTCTCGCCCAGAAGCTGATCCCTCGCAAGCACCGGAGGGAGTTGTTGATGATATCCCACAACTTGATTCTTACATTCAGAGCAAGACGGCAGGACACGCGTGGTGGGGCTTTACACTCGCTTCAGCATACCCCCGGAGAGAATTCAGGTGGAAGGCGAATGCGTCTTTGACAGAGACAGGACTGAGAGATGGAGAGCAAATTGTCATGGAATTATCCTCTGGACGTGGGTCCACTAATGAGGCCTCTGACGATGAGTACGAGTCAGAAAGCGAGTAGAGCTATTGTCATAATGCATTTTGTTGTTGTTCTTTATCTTTATGGACGGACATATGGAATAGATACAGTAAGGTCCAGACGTTGATGGGATACGAATTGTCGTGATCATTGACTAAGTATTGTGCGAACGAAGGATTCGTAGTTTACGTTTCCGTCGCTGAATTACGCGGTTAGCCGTGTATGCTAGCAAATAGAGATTGTATGCTTACGGGCCGATCTGAACACCCTTGAGCAATTCATCGACCTCCTCGTCTGACATCTTCTCGCCAAGTTGCGTCAGCACATATCTGAGCTCACCAGCCCCGATGAAACCGTTCCCCTCTTTGTCAAACACCTGGAACCCTCGGATGAACTCCTCTGCATAACGATCAACGGATGGTTATCCTATAACGAGTGATGTGAGACGTACCAGGTGTTCCTGCAGGCTTGAATCCGTCTGGTCTATTGAGTATTGTCAAAAACGTCTTGTAGTCAACTGCCCAAAGTAAATTGTTTCACTACCAACACAAATCATAGGTGTAACTAACCTTCTCGTGGTGCATTCGCAATGATCTCGGTCACTTCAGCCTGAGTTGGGTTCTGGCCGAGTGCACGGAGGAGATCGCCCAGTGTCTCTCGTGGAACAGCGCCTGTGCCCTTCTTGTCGAAGAGCGCGAAGGCCTCCTTGTATTCTGTTAAGCGATCAGTCCACGATATACTAGCCAGATGACGGGGAAGAGCCGACCTGCATTGTCACTCTGCAAGGATTAGTCAAAACTAGCATGTATAGTTGTTTCAACGCGAGACTCACCATGGCTGCTTTGTCGATACTATCAAAGACATTGGGACCCACCGGTACATTATTGGCTTACATAATCCTCGACTGCAGGCAGTGCCTCATGTCTTCGGTGTCTGTGAACACAGCGCTTGTTCCCGGCACATAAAACATGAAGGCACTTTCCTTTTCATTTGAGCCATGCTGAATGCCTACTGCTCGCACTTTTAACAGTCATATGTACATTCCGCCTTCACCAACCTCTGCGAGATTCTGCCTCTTTTTTGACAAACTGAATGCACTCCCTGCTGGCATATTTCTGAATGCCCAAGTACCGAATCGTCTCGCACCAACTATCTCAAACAGTCTTTCGTCCACTTCCACCATCATCTCAACAGGCCATGCTTGATCTCCTGATGGACGTGAGAGTCTACTAGGCGATAGTTTGGATGGCGCGGTGCGGGGTATTTCTGGTGATGGAAGGAGTAAAATCACTGCATTATTTTGATGCGACGAAGAAAGAGTGCGTATGTTCATCGCAGACATAAATGCCGCCGATGTCGACTGGAGAATATTTGGAGGAGCGAATACATGGAAGGGATCCTGAAAATAGTTCGGTCAGAAGATCGTTTGGTATGGATGCTATGCATACCAAGGATATGTTCCGTAGAGACAAATAGCGAACGGGCGCCTCATGCACAGACAATAGCTCCGATGAAATGTAGCTTTGTACGGAATACACATCGAGGATGGAAATACTGAAAGGTCGAGACAGTCAGCTTTGTTTGCACAGCGGACAGAGAACTCACGCGGATGGTTGGAGATGATCCAGGATATCATTCGCATACTTGTTCATGGACCATAACGGCAACGCCGTAGTAGCCTCGGACACAAGTACAACCGCGCGGGCTGACGAGGGCTTAAAGAGCGATCCTACCTGTAATACTTTATTCGTGTCCACGTATTAAATAAACTAGAACATGTACCAACCTGAATATTATTGACAAATACTGCGCCATGCTGTTCCCCTAGGTCTGCGCCATCAGCCCAAAAGTTTCCTGCAGGGTCTGATGCGACAATAAGGGGATAACCAGTAGTGAATCGGCCCTCTATTTTGATGTTTACAACTGGGCCCTGATCAGTTGGTTGGGTGGTGAGTGGGTTGTATTCGTCCTCGTCATCAGATTCGATGGCGTAACGCGGTGGAAGGCCATCGGCCAAGGGATCAATTTCCTGCAATCCAGGTCAATAATGGACGTATCTTTGCTGAAGAAACTCACCATGTTTCAAGGTCAAAGACAAGATATCGAATCAGGATGACGCGTTCTGCTAAGAAATATTCGGAACAGCGTGGTCACGGTGTCCAGTAGTTGAACAAGGTTTACGGGGTCCGACTATCTGACATAAGTAGGACGGATCGTGGCCCAGCCAATTGGCCCAATTCACAGTTCATCATGTTCACCTCAAAATTAGTACACCGCCATGGTACGGCTCTGCGCACATTCACGTCTATTACAAGTCGAAACCATGAAAATCCTTTGGTAAGTTCAAGAGCTCCCATTTCTGCGGTCTGATGATGTGTCCTAGTAGGGCCTCCCCTTTCGTCCGCCCTCTGCACCCCAAATGCCCCGACGCGGCGGGCCAATCCAGAAACGACGTATCGAGCACGTAAAGAGGGTAATCGTTGTAGCAAGCGGAAAAGGGGGCGTAGGCAAGAGCACAATAGCAGGTACGTCCCAGCAGCAATTGAATAGAACTTTTGAATGACCATCAATGAAGTAAATCTTGCTTTCTCCCTTGCAATGCTGTCTCATCGACTGCGAGTCGGCATACTTGACTTGGACATTTTTGGACCTTCTATACCTACCTTGATGGGACTCCAACATTCGGACGACCCACATTTAACTTCTGGTTTGTTTTCTGACATGCACCGTGAGCTTCCGGGTGACTATGTTACTAGCTGGCGCTCTCATCCCCATAATAAATCATGGCATTCCTACCATGTCCATGGGATACCTTGTCCCTCGGCCACCACCCGACTCCACAGAATTTGAAGGCGCAATTGTCTGGCGTGGCCTTATGGTTCAAAAAGCTGTGCAGCAACTCCTCTTTGACGTTGACTGGCGGGATGCTGGGGGATCTGGTCCAGGGCTGGACGTACTAATCATAGACATGCCACCAGGGACAGGAGACGTCCCTCTTACACTGGGTCAATTAGTCGTTGTTGACGGTTCGCTTCCACGAGCTATTTAAATGTTGTTTGTCATCTGAAATGAAACAGGCGCAGTCATCGTCTCAACTCCACAGGATGTCGCACTTACAGATGTAAGAAGAGGAATTTCTATGTTCAAAAAGATTTCTGTTCCGGTAAGAATTGTATCTCCTGTCTTTCGGCCTCACCTTCATTGTGTTTGTTGCCATCTGCAGATAACAGGTTTCATCCTCAATCAAGCGTCCTTTTTGTGTCCTTCTTGCAACGCCGCACATGAGTTGTTTGGACCTCCAACTAATGCATCGCGCCTCGGAATCCCTCTCCTAGCGCAACTCCCTCTAGTTGGAGGTGTGAGCTGGGGCGGAGACCACGGGATTCCATTCGTCCTTGAAGGCACACATGGAGGTGGAAAGGACGGCAGGGCGGGAGAGATGTGGCGAGATGCGATGAATGAGGCGGCAAGCAAGATTTGGGGATTAGTTCAAAGCTGAGTGTAATGGTCTACCATGAAAGGTCCTTCTGTGCCTTACCTCGGCGTAGCCCGACTTGCATTTCCCTTGGAATCCTACTTAAGGAGCGTTCTTTGAAATAATCCTTTGAGTGGAGGCGACATATCGACTCGTCTACTACCTAGCTTTACGGTATCGAAGATAGACTCCGGTTGCTTGCACCCGTCGCATTACTTATTGTTATATGGAAAGACCATGCTCTATTGCATCGGTCATGAATAATAATATAACTGCAATACAAGAAATGAGTCCCAGTGCGTAATCGTACCATAACCAGGGATAGAACTACACCCCAACAGACGCGTATCAACATACTGAGAACCCTCCGAAGTCCAAGAATGCCTCCTCCAATGACATTTTTCGAACAACAAGCGCCTCGACGATGAGCCGAGGCTCCAACATTGTCGTCTCAATCTCGGCAGCAGAAGATTTGAGCGGCATTAGGGTGATCTCAGTTGAGGAGGCCAATTCGTTTGCAACGGGCTGGGGCTGACGATATGTTTCCGCAAAAATAGAAGAGGGTGACCCAGAACATACTTCGACAATTCGGGGGTCTGGTTTGGAGAAAAAGTCAACCACTAGTGCGTGGAAAAGAGAATCGAGGTTACCTTCAAGGTACGCATCATCATGCACAAAGATCTCGACTTCAGGAGGCGCGGACGCTGCGCGCTGGTCTTCAGGCTCAAGTGTAACATGAAATGTTTCCAGGCCAGAGACCAGCTCGCCCATTTCGTCGGCATTAATGGTTGGAACATGCATGAGAAGGGGATCGCGCTTGGCTTCACGTCGCTTGTCTCTGGCTGCACGGCGCTTGGATTGCTTGCTGTCAGACGTTGAGTAGGCTTTGGGCTCAGTTGAGTGTGCAAAGTCTGTATGGTTGTGAACATTGAGGTGGTGCAAGTGATGCGTATGGTGCTCGGAATGTGAATTAGGCTGGGTACGGGTATGCGCAAGCAGATGCCTGGGTTTCTTCCCTTTGCCTTTGCGCCTATCGGAAAGGCCTTGCACGGTGCTCGCAACACGGCGGCGGAATGGGCGAGGCTTATACACGGTCGCAATTTCGAGGTCCAGGGTAAATGCTGCACTGTCTGATGACAAGTCACCTTCGTCATCGTCCATGCAGAACACTTCCACCTGGCTGCTTCTTGTTGGAAGGTCATCATCCGCATCTGTAGTCTCCAGCTCCGTCTCTGTAGTCGTTGTTGTCTCTGAGTCCTCGTTCATTAATTGTCTCCGTCTCCTTCGTTTGCCATCCCCAC
>QFEX01000586.1:1225-33032 GCA_003316505.1 Suillus alpinus
CAGGTAACCGGTGTGCCGAACATTCTGGCGCTGGCCTCACAATTGGTCTTTTACTTACTTTATGTTGGTACTCTTACTGCTGACATAATCCAATGAATCTTTGACCCAGTACCAGTATCAGTCTGAAGTCCCCTGTCATTTCTGTGATGTTTTCCTCTCTCTGAGCACAGAGCCTAGATCAGAGACCCTTTAGGGTCGAACATTGTCTCTCCTGACATAGCAGCTAGGCATTGCAAGACCCAACTATTCTCTGCAAGCCTGTAGAGAAGTTGTCTGCACACTGGGTGTATTGGCAAGGTGTCTAGGTGTCAAGGTGTCATGGACCAAAGTATTAGGGAAGTCCCCTCTACAGAAAGTTAATGTATGGTCACAGTGTCCGGAGTCCAATAGGCGAAAGTAGTAGTAGGTAATGAAGTCCGATGTTTTGTATGTAAATGGACATGAGGCACTGCGGTCTGTGGGAACATATGTAATTGTGCTATCTACTGGGTCAGTTATGACAGATAACTGACTACTCACCAGTGGGGATACACAGAAACAGACTGGACATAGGGAAAGCGGGATGTCCAAAGGGCGTGGGATAGTCCGATGCATCGGGTATGGTGGGTCGGGTCACAGGAACGTCGTACATGAGTGGGTCCGATGCGGGTTGTGTCGTGTATGATGGGAAATGGATGGACAGTGGGCTGGGGTCATAACCCATCAAAATACTTGATTGTGAGGCTAGGGAACAGATGTTTCCTACAGTGGGTATGCAAAGTAGGCGCCAAAGTGCAGTGTGTGACATGCGCTAGCACATTCAGCCACATGTGTCATGTGTGTCTCTAATGGATCACAATAAGGTGCGGATAGGTATGGAGTCAATGGGTATATGGATAGATATGAGCCTGTGAAGAGGTGACTCTCTACAGTGCTCACCTTCCAATTTATAGAAGCAACAGGGACATGCATTCAGAAGTTGCCAGTTCAGGGTGGTTTAGCCAAGAGCTTTGTCTAGGCAATATTTCATGTGATATAAAATCTTGAGATAGACATCATAAGCAGCAGAGAGCTAGGTGTTTAAATATGGGCAATAAGGACCTATGGGCAGTATGAGACCATAGTGTATTGATGATAGTGAGAAAGCATACATCATGAAGGTGGCAGAGTGTTTTTCATTGGGCTTGAATGCTAAATTGTTGGCAGGTTCAGTGAGACTGGTGGTATGCTGCCAGAGAGTGCAGGGAAATGGCAACTGATGGATACAGAGGAGAGCAGCCTAGGTAACTATGAAAAATTAGTGTTTCATTCAGATACATGTGTGCTGGTCATGGCTGTAATGTCATTCTCTGCCAACCTATTGATCATATATGATTGAAAAACTGATTGACATAATTAGTGGCACACACCAAATATATCCACTAGTTCAATGTCAGCAAGGGAGAGACAATTATGTCTATCAGATATTATGACAGTCTCCAGAATACTCAGCATGACATTGCCTTCATCCTGAGCACAATAATCCAAATACATGTCAACAAGGATGTCAAGTTGATTATTCCAATTCCCAGTCTGGATCTTGATGTGATTATGATAGGTGTGAGGGTCCACATAGCAATTGAAAGAAATCATTGAGTGAAAGTGAAAGCTGCATGAAATAAAAGTACACACCATCCTGATAGTGATGCAACTTGCTGTGGTGGACCAGTGAAGGCCTCATACTCTCCACCCTCATGGCTGAGATCCATTCCTTCTTCCCCCAGCAGTGTTGGAAAGTTGGCATTGAAATTAAGACCAGCATCAGATATCATCATTGCAACTGCATTCTGATCCTCAGTTGACATTTCTGTAATCTGAATGAGCTAGATAGAAATATCAGTTGAAAAAGGTACCTTGCAATTGTGTCTGTCTTTTCATGGCCACCTCCTCCTTGCACCAGTAACTTTTTTTCCTGCTGTCAACACTCCAGACAGCCAGGTTGAGCCATGATGGCAATGTTTGATGGCAGTGCACAATAGTCCTGAGACCTTCTTTGAAGAAACATCATGGGAGGCCATGTTGAAAAGAGATAGCAAGGCCCATGTGGTGAAGAACAAGTAGGCGGGCAGGGCATGTGGATATAGGTGTGGGTATGGGTGTGGGGGAGAATGGACAGGCGGACAGAGCACAAGCCCATGGAGGAAGAAACCAGCCTTGGCTTGATGCCTACAAGCTTAATGTTGGTGAGCTTGACAATGTTTGGGATATAGAGCAAGCAGGAGAGAGAGAGCCCAATGTTAGCAAGCCCAATGTCAACATTGAGGAGGGCACATTGGAATAGTAAAGATAGGAATACCTTAGATAATGCAGTCATCAGAATCTCCTGGTCATTACAAAATATTAGGTTTATTTGGGGCAGTATTTAATGCTGGTGTTGATATACACCTCCAGCAGTACTTACACCTAAGGTATCAGTGTTTAGGGAAGTATTTAATGCCGATGTTAGGATTTAATGCAATTCACTATTGTAAGCCTGAGGCACATGATCGCCCAGAATTATAAGCCTTACTTATTGGGTAACCTAGGTGACCTGGACCTTGTTTAGGTCCAGGAACACTCTTTACAGAGTTGTCATGTAGTGCTATGGATATGATCTCGGGATGGTATCGAGAACTCGACCCGATATAACATACCACACGAGACGAAATGGATGATAATGTTTTGCCAATCGCCTCCATAGCTCGACTGTCTTCCATGTTAAGGTGTAATTTTGCCGACCACACTAGGGAGACGCACCATACTGGCTGAAGGTGACAGCAAGAGGCAATGGGTGGCTCTGTGAAACAGAACTACTAAGCATCGCAATCACGAGAAAGTATGGCCCACCTCGACAGAAACATCTACGCCATTTCCGCCCTTGGTTGATTTCACCCTCATATAAAGGTCACCTAGGGCTTTTCCTTCAGTGCATACACCGACTAGTCCTAAGTCACTAACCAGGTGATCGCTGTGGATCTTTGACTCTCAGCATCAATGCAAAGAGTGGAAAATAATTCATGAATGCAAGCACTGTCTCCAAACTCGCATACAGTAAAATGGTCGAGACACGCATCTAGTACCCAAGTGAGTTAACATCCGCCACCGATATTGATGCTAAGACTCACTGTAGCAAATAAAATGTAGTACACCAGAACGGTAGGAAAGAGATAGGCGACGAGAGTGAAGAGAATAGTCCCCAAAAGTAACTGATCGACATCGTAGTCCCAAGGATCCGTCCGATTCCTTAACACGTTTTGTCGTCGTCCTTGATTGTGTTATTGCTAGCTCTCATTATAAAATCGCGGAAGGCCTCACCTCGAAAAAGATTCCAAAGCGACGCCACCAAGCGTAACAAATGACCATACACGGTCACCGAGACCAAATAGCACAGTTGTACATGTGCCATAAAGATGCAGATGAGATCACACGCCATGGCAAGCGCCATCGTCACCCCAAACACACTCCCAAGCTCAAGCGCACTGAATAATATGGGAAGGAGAGGTATGGCGATCTGGAAGCTTCCTGTACACCAATGAGGATTGTGCAGAATATCGCGCAGAGCCGGGTGTCAATACGCACTATTCCAAAGCGCGATCATTCCCATGAAGCTGTGCGAGTAGAATCGGCTGAGCTCGGTGTTGAGCTTTAGGCCTGCAGGCCAGCTGTCTAGCCACAGAAGAATATGTCGTATTTTATGCACGGCCTTATCCTAGACATTTATGTCAGAAAGAGTATGGTGCAATGTTCAACACTTCGGACCTCGAAGGTGAGCTTGAAAAGGTGCAGAAAAGCCTGAGGGTCCTGCCGTAAAAATTGACGAAGCGCAATTCCAATGATGAGATCATTCAGAATGATCCAGAGGGTGTTGTAAAACCTTTGGAAAAATTTGAGCGTGTTGAACCAAAAGGATCGAACAAGGACCCGCACTCGATATATTGAGAAGACTTGAGCCCCATGTCCCCGTTTGGAACAGGTTGCACGCCACGGAGCAAGCGACGCAACTTCCTCGCCCTAAATTCAATCTGCTGGACTGGGTGCAAGATGAGCATCAGATCCCGGTAAATAACACAATGCCTACCTATGATGCTAAATTCTCTGAAATAGATGAAGACAAAGGACGCGACACGCCAGAAAAGATTAGTCGAACTTTCGGTTCTGTCGATTGTACATTGGATTACGGTAGTCTGAGCACGCTGCTCGTGCTCTAGGAAGTGCTCGAGAGATTTTGCAGAGTTCCACTACAACAGGCAAGCTTCAGCAAATGGCGCGGGTAATTATTGGAAAACATACTTGATTGACGAGAATCTGCCCTTTATTCGACGCGCTTCGTGATGTCGCAATATGCGAAAAATCGTGCTTCAAGCTCGAGCGCAAGACCTCATCCTGAAGATCGAAAGGATGTGTTCCATTCGGACACAAGGCATAAAACCTCAAAGAATTTGCATCATGACGATGGTAGTATATGTACGCAGTAGAGCATGCCCTAACATAAAAGTCAGTTGTATATCGGACATGAGAGGAGCATCAGACCGTGAGGGACCGCAGAACATTTCGACATCCGGTAGGGGGTATGATGACCTCACGAACGAGCTGAATACGCAACGTCCGAGAACGCGTGGAGTACCACAAATTTTAATCAGGGCTTGTGCTTCCTCGGAGTGAGCCACACGTTGGAGTAGAGCGTCTGCATGTGAGTCCTGTACGGGGGGAATAAATTACGACAAACCGCAGATATTGTGGCCATCCGACGCACCTCCTCGACATCTAGTACACCCGCTACACATAGTGCAGGATGATCCCACCCATAGCAGAACCCGCTCCTTGCGACATCGCATGGCCAGAAAATGGATGACATGCATCCTTGTAGCATGCAAGGGCTGTTTATGTACCTTCGTCACCACGTGACCGGTCCATTGGGACAACGCGTTTGGAATTGTCCGCTTTGAACGAGCAACAAGTTGCAGACTTCCTGAAGACTTCCTTTATCTGTTCCAGCTCGCTGACCATCCCGTCCCTAATCTCTTTATCCATTGCTCACCCAAACCATAGTTCTAACCGCTGCCAATGGACTCTCGAAGACCCGACTTGAAGAAGAAGCTGGTAGTGGTTGGAGATGGTGCGCGGACCCTTGCCCTTGTCTCTTCAGTGTCCGTGCCCACGCTCAATCCACTACACTCAAGGCGGATGCGGGAAGACTTGTCTCCTCATCGTATATGCAGAGAATAGATTTCCTGAGGTACGCATGAGTTACGCCTGTCACCCATTCATATGTACTCATTCTCAGTCGTCCACGTGTGACTGCAGTCTTACATACCCACTGTGTTCGAAAACTACGTCACGCAAATCCAATTCGACGGCAAACTAGTGGAGCTAGCACTTTGGGACACCGCGGGGCAGGAAGAATACGACCGACTACGACCACTATCCTATCCCGAATCCGACGTCATTCTGATCGTGTTCTCCATCGATTTTCCTGTCTCGCTCGGAAACGTGCAAGATAAGGTATGTCGCTGACCAGCGCGTCAAGCCCAGTTATGTTGACCAAACATTCCCAGTGGTACCCTGAAGTTGCCCACTTTTGCGAAGGAACGCCTCTTATCCTCGTTGGAACCAAGACTGACCTGCGGCGGGACGAACAAACACGACGCATGCTTGGCGCGCAGGGTCAGGTGCCAGTGACACCTGAGCAAGGTGGCACGGTGGCACGGGAAATCGGTGCCAAGTACGTTGAGTGCTCAGCAAAAACAGGAAGTGGTGTGCAAGACGTGTTCAACCTTGCATTACGAGAGAGCATGAAGGGGCGCTGGGGGAAGATGGTGAAGCAACGACGGTGTGTGATCGTGTAGGGGAGCGGTCGCTGATCACGTTCACACGTTTCATTGGTTGGTGTGGTTATGGAACTAATATTGTGCTCGCCTTTCTATACTCTGTGCTAAAAAGAGCTATTGCATCTTGAGGTGTGCAGAATGGAGGGTTTTGGAAAGTGTCCAACAGTGCTGGGCAATGTAGACGAAGGCAAGGAGGGTAACAGTCACGGTACATAATTCGATATAGAGGATGTGATTGATGTTCCCGACAGGAACGTCGAATGAGAGATGTGATGAAGTTGTGTGCTGAAGGATTTCAAACTGAGTGGAGGAATTGAGCATGTGGAATTTGGGTGACTGGGGTGGGAGTGTGCTGTGGAGTGATTTGTCTTTTTTTTATAACAAAAAGTAAGATTCGGGCGACAGAAGATAGTTTGAAACGCACATGAGGAAGGACAAGCCCAGAAACAAGTCGGAGGAGGTAGCTGGATGATGTGACGTAGGTTATTACCCTCGCGCGGCACACCGTACCTAACATGGAGAGGCACGTCCACCACGACCAAGTCTGTCTCCGGCTTAACAGCGACCAGCAGCCAACCTGATTCATTCGCTACCCCCGACGTGGGTAGCTCCAGATCCGTATTTCCCGCAAACTGGAAGCGGAGTCTATGGTCATTGAGCTCAAACGAGTCAATGATAATGTCGGGCGAGAGTTCGTAGAGGACGAACAAGTTGCATGCTGCATACTCATGCCGTGCATGGAGAGGAATTTTAGTTGAAAGCGTTGAATGAAAACCTTTTGCTTGCATGGTCGACGTCCAGTTGCATGGGGCACGTGCTTGAGATCATCAGGTTATCGTATCATGGCCGTCAATCAAAGACTCAAGCTTCAAGCTTCAAGAATCATAATCACTTAAGCTTATTTTTCAGCGCCATGGATCATCCGCACGAAGATCACAACAGAGTTCACTTTCCCATTATCTCCTCAGAGCTCACCGCAGCCCTCGGTGCCATCGAAGACATGGCAGACAATACAGATGCCGTCCCAGACAGTGTCGTTCGCGGCCGTCCACCTGCCATATTCCGTGCTGGTGGGCCAATGTCAGTCCTCAGTCCTCTATCTATCTGATTTTGTGCTCTCATCTTCAAATTATAAATTAATGATTTTGCACAGGCTAAAGCAATTCGACGAGTCCACTGCCTCCAGTCGGAAAGGCTCTCAGGCCCCGACACCCCCACGCTCCGTCGTTGGTATCGGGAACAAAGGTTCGTCTCGCCACTCCCCTCTTGTTCCTCACTCATTTATCATTCTATCATGCAAGTCGCCAAACCAGACTACTCCGAAGCAAAGATCGTCCTTGCAATGGTGGGATTGCCCGCCCGTGGCAAATCCTACCTCAGCAACAAGCTCATGCGTTATCTCAAGGTCCGCCCTTCTCCCTGTCATCAGATATCTTACTAACCCTCCCCAGTGGCTAGAGTACGACGTACAGGTCTGCTACCCTCGTCCTCAGGCTAATCTGATACTTACAGTTGGTTAGGTCTTTAATGTTGGTCAACTTCGCCGCTCACGCGCGCACCACAAAGCTCAGCAGTACGTAGTGTTTCTTCGTTCATTCTATACACTTCACCTCCTGCAGGAGTGGCATCCTCGAAGATCACACTTCCAGCTACTTCAGCCACAACAACGTAGAAGCCACCAAGCTTCGCGAGCAGCTCGCAGAAGACAGCCTCGAGATGCTCATTAGATGGCTGAAAAGAGGCGGCAACGTCGCCATACACGGTATATTTTCCCTCTCCACTCCAGTCATACCATTCACACCCTTCAGATGCAACCAATAGTACCCGTATGAGACGGTACGCCCACCATTCAACGTGGTGATCTCCCAGTAATAGCTAATCCCACCTCACTCAGTGCCAAAATCTCCGCCCGCGTTGCCAAAGAAAAGGGCATGTCCGTCATCTTCCTCGAGTCCATATGCAACGATCCCGCTGTCATCGCTGCCAACGTTGCCCTCAAGGTATCCTCCGGCGACCCGGACTATAAGGACCTTCCCCGTGAAGTGGCTGAACGCGACTTCCTCCGCCGCATCAAGGAGTACGAGGCCGTCTACGAGACCATCACTGAACCCCACCTTAGCTATCTGCGGATCACAGATGTTGGCAATGAAGTCACGCTCAGCAGAATCAATGGTTATTTGCAAAGCCGCATTGCCTTTTATTTAATGAATCTCCATGTGAAGCCACGCAACATATTTCTTTCCAGAGTGCGTCTTTTCAAAATTTAGAAACTTTGACTCAAGTCTTGTTGTAGCACGGCGAGAGCCAGTTTAACGTCGACGGCCGGATTGGCGGGGACTCACTACTTTCAGAACGCGGTCTTGCATACGCTCACGCGCTCCCTGAGCTCGTACGAAACAACATTGGGGATGCACCACTTATTGTACTTGTCTACTTCTAGTCATGGTACAGAACTTCATCTCAAACGTACAGGTCTGGACTTCGACCCTTCAACGCACGATCCAAACCGCTGGAGAACTTCCCTATCCCAAGCTTACTTGGAAATCTCTTGATGAACTCGACGCCGGCGTCTGTGACGGTATGACCTACGAGGAGATTGAGGTGCATACTGCTTTCTGTCAATGCTTCTTACTTGACATCCTTAATACAATTTCCTTTCCGCACTTTAGCAAGCCTACCCCGAAGATTTTGCCAACCGTGATGAAGATAAATTCAACTATCGTTACCGAGGCGGCGAGTCCTACAGAGATGTTGTCGTGCGCCTCGAGCCTGTCATCATGGAACTTGAGCGGCAGGAAAACATATTGATCTTTGGACATCAAGTGCGTGTGGATTCCTGCCTCTAGAATACAGCCTTGCTTTATTCAAATTCATGCCCTGATTCCGCTATGTCCAATTCATGGTAAATTTGTGCTGACTATCACGGCAGGCAATCCTCCGTTGCCTCTACGCGTACTTTCACGATCTCCCACAAGCTGATCTGCCTTACATCAATGTACCGTTACACACCGTAATAAAACTCACTCCGAAGGCATATGGTTGCGACGAGGCACGGTGAGATTTTCCTCTTCAATTTTCCCTTCACTTTTCCTCCACCTGCTTTCTCTGCATTGCAAAGAACTTACAAGCCATAGGTACACTCTCCCTATCGATGCCGTCGACACGCACCGCCCCAAACCAGGGCCCACCGTTTCGCAGCCCGATGTAGTACCAGCATCGACGACGAAGAGGGAATATTTCGGGACCAATGCATAGCATTTGGTAAGTAGTCGAGTAGTCACTTCTGGCGATCACTTGTCGCGAACGTTCACTAGGGAGCGAGAGACAACAATTGATGAGAGTTTGAAAAGAGCATGACGATGATGTGTTTTTTATGAGAGCAAATAGATACCTGTCGATTCTACTACTTTCTGGTCGGCGGCTGTGCTACCGCCAAGCATGCAAGTCACGTGGTACTTCATTTCTGACAGGGCCTTCAATGTTCTGTACACCGCCATTAACTCACCAACTACTTATCACGGCTGACATGGAATCAGCACCCAAACGACGTCGCATCTCGCGCTCTCCGTCACCAACGTACAAATTCGATGACGATGACGATGACTATGTACCCTACGTTCCTGTAGCCCAACGACGAGAAGCCAAGCTGGCGAAACTCTCTTCGTTAAACACCGTTTCTGACAGGACGAAAGCAAAGAAGCAGCTTGAAGAACTACTAGAGCGTGAAGATGCAGAGAGGGAAGAGGAACGTCAACGCGAGAAGGCACGGAAGGAGAGACCATTGCTCATGGAGGCACAGGAAGTGCATGAGCGCAAAGCTGCAGAGAGTGCGTGTCTTACTGAGTTGCGAGCTGGATGTTTACTAATATCGACATAGATGCAAAGAAGACTGAAGTAGAAAAAGCAGATGAGGCAGATGCAGAAATACTCGCAGCCATAGCAAGTCGCAGGAAGCTCGCATCTGATCTAGAGCTCGCGAAAGGCATATCATACACAGACTCCCTTGCGACGTCGTGAGCTTTGCACTATTGAGTGGAGAATGAATGCATTCTGACGTACGCTACAGGTGGCGGCCGCCGAAATATGTTCGAGAGCGCACAGATGAGCAACATCGACGACTACGAGAGAAATACCACATCATTGTGGATGGAGAAGACATACCTCCTCCTATTGAGCACTTTTCTGTATTTATTAATGGTCATCTCAGTCAACCCTGAACTGATTGTTTTGTAGGACATGAAGATACCAGAATCGATGCTGCAATTTCTAAAATCCAAAAAAATCACTACACCAACACCTATCCAATTACAAGGGATACCCACTGCGTATGATCTCCCGCACTATTTTATTAAATTCCTCTGACCAAACTCGTAGATTTGCGGGCCGAGATATGATTGGCATTGCTTTCACTGGTTCCGGCAAAACCCTCGCCTTCTGCCTTCCATTGATTATGCTCGCACTGGAAGAAGAGACGAAGCTCCCATTTGTTCGTGGAGAAAGCCCAGTAGGTGTCGTTCTCTGTCCCTCGCGCGAGCTGGCCACACAGACATATGAAAATGTGCTTGCCTGGACAGGCGCACTGGCGAGGGACGGGAAGTATCCACAGCTCAATACACTCCTCTGTATTGGCGGCATATCAATGGGCGAACAAAGTCACGTGCTCAACAAGGGCCTTCACATCGTGGTAGCGACTCCTGGCCGTCTGATTGATATGCTGGAGAAGCGAAAATTCACTTTTAACAACACCAAATTTTTGTGCATGGATGAGGCAGATCGGATGATTGATCTGGGCTTTGAGGACGACGTACGGAACATTATGAGCTTTTTCAAGGTATGCATTGGTGATTGTTTATTGGTTTTCGTTTATCCATTGTGCTCGATAGCGACAACGGCAAACCTTGCTTTTCTCCGCGACAATGCCCCGAAAGATTCAAGATTTTGCGCAGCAGTCGTTGATCAAACCTGTTCTTGTGAACGTCGGCCGTGCTGGCGCCGCTAATTTAGATGTTCTTCAAGTGGTGGAGTATGTTAAGCAGGAGGCGAAGATGGTTTACTTGTTGGAGTGCCTTCAGAAAACTGCTCCTCCAGTTATTATCTTCAGCGAGAACAAAAATGAAGTTGATGGTAGGTTACTACCCTCTCTTTCACACGTCGAGGGTCTCATCTTATACTAGATATACAAGAATACCTCTTGCTGAAGGGTGTCGAGGCTGTAGCAATTCACGGTTCAAAGAGTAATCATTATTTCCCCATCGCTAATCATGGAAATGCTCACATGTGTCTTCCAGCCCAGGAGGAACGGCAATATGCCATTAAATCGTTCAAGTCCGGCGCTAAAGACGTTATGGTTGCGTCGGGCGTCGCCTCTAAGGGCCTTGACTTCAACGATATTCAACACGTCATCATCTTCAGCATGCCCAAAGAGATCGAGGACTATGTACATCAAATTGGCCGTACGGGGCGTAGCGGAAAGACTGGCATAGCTACGACGTTTGTGAATATGACAACACCAGAGCAGACACTTCTAGATCTGAAATATTTGTTGATGGAGGCTGGACAGAAGTATGTTGCCTGTCTTGCTCCAATGTATCTTACTGACATATAACAGGGTTCCGCCCTTCTTGCGGACCATCGAAGATCCTCGAGCAGCACAGGGCGGCTCGCTCAAAGGTTGTCCGGTATGTGGAGGTATGCGTAATATTTAATTGGCAAGATTTACTTGCTGACACCAGCATCAGGCCTTGGACATGGGATATCGAATTGCCCGAAGTTGGAAGATGCTCAGAGACGACAGATGGCATCGCATAGAGCTGCTGATGATGGAGGGGGTTATTAAACCTGTGTACGGGGTTCTGAATTGCATTGTCACGTTTTACTGTTATCATTCTGCAGTTATCTTCCATACTATCATCTTGAACGCCTCCCGCTGGCATCCGCGGTGCCTGCCTCCAAGCTACCTATGACATCCCTGGATGCGGCATACCAAGAAGCCTCGTCAGAACCCCGCTCGCTGGGGAAATTTATGATATTTGCGGTAAACTCTAAACTCCGGATGAGACCCATGACTTTTTTTGTGATATCACTGTGGTAGTTCTCACTCAGGCTTAGACTTGATCGAACCTGGAGGTCTTTGCAAACGGAACGGATAAGATCCCTGTGCAACTGTAGGACCCGAACTAACCAAGATGCACCATATAACTGAAAAGATAAATACAATCCACTGCAAGGAGTAAGCACGCTTGCAAGCCAAATCCGCCCCGTGCGCCTGCTGGCTAGTCAGTCTCTTCGTTGAGTCCCCGTGGACGTGCTCTTAACAGGATCATCCTTTCGAACACACCTGACGACAAGGAGCGTGCATATAGACATGAGAGATTCTCGATCAATAGGGGGCAGCAACTCTTTCCTGCCATGCGCTAGGCAATCCAACTGGAGGATTATAGAGTTAAAAGGGTGGCTCCATGAACGTACTTGCGGACGGGGGAGAGGTATGTATGACTAAAAGACACAAAATGCGAGCTGATATATACGCACGACAACGCTGATAATACTGAGGAGATGCGTAACATTCAACTACGAGGGGCTCGTAGAATTCTAGTGTTCGTCGAGTATTTAAGTCGGTCGACCATGGCGTATTGAGACAAGCATCTTACTGAAATGAACAAAAAGACTAGGTGAGGAGGTCGAAGAAGCAGTTCTTATTCTCCAAGTCGGGAGTGGAGTTAACGTAGAATAAGTATCGGACAGAGCTGTCTTGAATGATTAACTTGTGAACCATACTATACTGAGTAACCTGCGGTATTGTATACGGGTGCTTACCAGTAGCACCCTTCTCCCAAGCTGACATACCCAGCAGGGGAAACACTATGACCACCACGCCACCACCGACTGCTCACATGATGACACGACATACTCCAGAGAGATGTTGTCAGGGAAACGTTACACAGCATCATATTATAAATGCTAACAAGGCAGCTAAGAAAAAATGCAGGTGAGGATAGGTCATGAGTTACAATAAGTCAACAACGCCCCTGGTTTCAAAAAGCACAAGTTGTACAGGTCATCGTCATCCGAGTCATAAGCCAAATCAAATGGTATCCATACAAAACAGAAAATAGTCCTGGATCATGAAGCAATTCCAACTGCCTCAGGTTCCTCAGACGCGGCGGGGGTAGCCTCGTTGGTGGACGAAGAAGTATCGGCAACCTGAGTGCCATTGGCCGGGCTGGCAAATCCGGCTGCAGATGGGCCTCCACGCCCGCGCCCGCGCCCTCTCGATGGACCTCCTCTGCCACTTCCTCGTCCTCTCCCTCCCCTATGTTCAGACGGCGAGGAACTTGGAGTTGCTGCAGATCCATCAGCTGGAGCAGGGTTCCTCGCCTGTTTCCAGTCAGCTGGGGACTTTCCAGAGTCCCATTCACGATTCTGAATCTTGTCCAGTTTTCTCCGAGCGTTCTGCTCGCGGGTGCGGTCAACGCCCTCCTGCACTTTGCGCTGGTAGGCTTGACGCACACGGTCGGCTTCCTGGGTCTTCTTGAACGCGTCTTCGTCCGCTTGTACGTCCTAATCATACTATGTTGGTTAATTGACTTTGCGAATATGAGCGTCACTTACAATTCTGCGTTGTTTAATCTTCTCGTTCTGCTCCTTGATACGCTGCATCCGTTCAGCAAGCGCTTCTTCACTGAGTTTCTCCTATAAGATAGTTAGCAGTAC
The DNA here is from genome assembly GCA_003316505.1 of Suillus alpinus. NCBI lineage: Eukaryota > Fungi > Basidiomycota > Agaricomycetes > Boletales > Suillaceae > Suillus > Suillus alpinus. The sequence continues at coordinate 14,764 of QFEX01000586.1, forward strand.
ATAGCATACTGTCCTAGCATTGCATACCCTCTGTGCTCCGCCCGTCTTGACGCGCTCAGGGTTCACATAAGGCTTCTTTTTCTCCTTCACGTCCCTTGATTCTACATCTGCTGACTGATTTTCTAGTGCCTGTGACTCATCTGCATCAGCCTGAGGAGGTTCAGCTGTCTCTTTGATGGAAAGATTGTTGAAGTCAAGGCCAAGGGAGTTTGTGGAGGACTCAGCCATCGTGGTCGACAGCAGACGCGACCAAGGGAAATCATACTGCCGCGGAGAGAATTGGACATGGAGAAGTCCATGGACGGTCCGGGGATGACGTGGGAAATCAGCGCCTTATTTAATTATCTGTCCTGATAAGATAAACGGTACCGATAAACTAAATAGATTCGATCATCGCCCCACTGATCCTAAAGTCAACGACGACCATGTCTCTCGCGAACAAGCTCTCCATCACAGATCTCGACCTCAAGGGCAAGCGCGTCCTTATCCGCGTCGACTTCAATGTTCCCATGCAGGATGGCAAAATCACTAACCCCGCTGTGAGCACTCTCCTTGTCACCCATATATATTATGTTCTTGCTGAAAGGACTGTAGCGTATTGTAGCAGCGTTGCCCACCATTAAGTATGCTCTCGACAACGGTCAGTGCTATCTATGCATCCGGGGAGTGCCGTTGCGAATAAAATCATTCGATCTGTCTAGGCGCGAAGACCGTTGTCCTCATGTCCCATCTCGGCCGCCCAGATGGCAAGGTTGTCGAGAAATATTCCCTCAAACCAGTCGCTAGCGAGTTAGAGAAGCACCTCGGAAAGCCCGTAACTTTCCTTCCCGACTGTGTGGGCCCTGAGATCGAGAAGGCCGTCAACACCGCCGAACCTGGCTCCGTCATCCTTCTCGAAAATCTCCGCTTCCACATTGAGGAGGAGGGTTCTGTCAAGAACAAAGATGGTACAAAAACTAAGGCTGACGCTGTCAAGGTTTCGGAGTTCAGGGAGGGCCTTACAAGACTTGGTGATGTCTACATCAACGATGCCTTCGGCACAGCTCACCGCGCTCACTCGAGTATGGTCGGCGTTAAGCTGCCCCAGCGAGCCGCAGGCTTCCTTGTCAAGAAGGAGCTCGAGTACTTCGCAAAAGCTCTTGAGAACCCTGACCGGCCTTTCCTCGCTATCCTGGGAGGTGCCAAGGTGTCTGACAAGATTCAGCTCATTGAGAATATGTTGGATAAGGTTGGTGTGATTTTTCTCAGCCGCAAATCGGCCGTTCATCGCTTTGGTTTTCTGCGCTTGCTTGAATAGGTTAACTCTCTTATTATCTGTGGTGGCATGGCGTTCACGTTCGCAAAGACATTGGACAATGTGTCCGTGAGTTCTACGGAAATTTTTGATAAAACCTGATCACTCACAACATTACACAAGATTGGAGACTCCCTTTTCGACCAAGCCGGTTCTGAAAAGGTTAGGGCCCTTGTCGAAAAGGCAAAGAAGAACAATGTGAAACTGGTCTTCCCCGTCGACTACATCACTGCAGACAAGTTCGATAAAAATGCAAATGTGTGTATTTCGCCTTAGGACTGCTGTTCGTGTTGACTGTTCTTGCAGACTCGGACTGGGACTGCTGCTGAAGGCATTCCTAGTGGGTGGATGGGCCTTGATGCCGGCCCGAAGAGTCGCGAACTGTTTCGCCAGACAGTACTCGAGGCCAAGACCATTCTATGGAACGGGTGCGTGTAAGGATTCACGAAGCAATATTTTTTCCTCAAAGTCCACAGTCCTCCTGGTGTGTTTGAGTTCCCTGCTTTTGCAGAGGGCTCAAAAGCTCTCCTCGATGCAAACGTCGAGGCTGCGCAGAGGGGCGCGACAATCATTATCGGTGGGGGTGATACCGCAACAGTCGCAGCGCTATACAACGCTGAGGACAAGATAAGTCATGTCAGTACAGGTGGAGGTGCTAGCTTGGAGCTGTTGGAGGGCAAGGTGAGAACTACGAGGTCTCGTCACCGAGAACCAAGTTGGCTGATTGTCATTCAGATCCTGCCTGGTGTGGCTGAGCTTAGTGAGAAGTAACTGGATGATGATTCTTTAGAGTGGTTTGTACCTTACTGCCGCATGTCAATAGAGATATGATTGAGTTGTACTATGTCAGTTGTAAAACACGTATTTGAGCAAAAATATGAAAGCAGCATATGCGATCAACGCGACAGCTGAGCCTGAGCATAGAAGGACAATTATTATCTTGTCTGATATCAAGAGTCTGTGACTAACTGCCTCATGATCACCTCCGAATTTTGAAGTGAAGTCAACTGAGGCCCTGTAGCGCTGAAACCTGGAAGTTATTTTTAGTAGCTCGCGGCCTAAACGGGAAACATTAGATAATCACTTAATTCGAGACTTCGGGAATCGGGGCTTGCGATCGACGTCCGCTCAGATTTTTTGGCACCCTTCTTGACATTATAAGCAACAGATGGCTCGAAGTCGACGTCGCATTACACGTTCAACAACTCAAAAGTCACCAGAGCGCTCGCCAAGCTCGTCACGTTCGTCGTTGACACCGATGGAGGACGACCCAGAGCCCACGCAGGCGGAATCCGCACCAACCAAGACTAATGAAGACGTGTGCCCATCATGCAGAGAAGGCGTGCAAGGAGAAAAGAGCAGCTGGATACGCTGTGATGCTTGCAAGACTTGGTTCCACTGGGCATGCGCAGGGGACGGCAGTGACCTTGAGTTGATTAACAAATGGTGCGCACTAATAGGCGTGAATCAAATGTGTATGGTTTATTTAATACTGGATCTCATGAAACAGGTTCTGTGGGCCTTGCATGATAGAGAAGCCGTCGCGTGCGATGACGCTCAAGGTGCCTGCACGCAAGTCCTCACGCAAGCGTACACAATTGGACTACGCGAGCCTCAACGCAGGAGTCGAATCCGACCCGAGTAGATGGTTACGAGTCATTCAGAGCAAGCCGATTAAGGACGACAATTTCAGGAGAATGAAGGGTGCCGACGTGGGCCTGGAGTGGTTGGAGAACGACGAAACCGCGATGCGTGAGCCAATCGTAGTGGAGAATCCGGAGGGATTGAGAATGAAGATGCCTCCACCCGAATTCTCGGTTCAAGATGTCGCGGATGAAGTTGGTCACGAAACTCCTGTGGAGGTCATTGGTGAGTGTGTTCATCACAGAATGTATGCGTTGCTGATGTGCAGCTTAGATGTTGCCACACAGTCAAACTCACCTGGATGGACGTTAGGGCGGTGGGCTGAGTACTATAATACAGAACCTGCAAAACGAGACAAAATCCGCAACGTGATATCGTTGGAGATTTCAGGGACGAAACTTGCAGACCAGGTGTTGCCCCCGAGACTTGTGAGAGAATTGGACTGGGTCGAAAAGTTCTGGCCGAGCACACGTAAAGGGAAGGGACATGCATACCCCAAGGTGCAGCTGTATTGTCTGATGGGCGTTGCTTCCGCGTGGACAGTGAGTGATCATTATGTTTTTGTGGGTGAAGATGATTCAAACATCGGTCATAGGATTGGCACGTAGATTTCGCTGGTTCGTCAGTGTATTACCACATACTTCGCGGATGCAAGGTCGGTCTCTAAACTGCAGGCTCCATTCGGCTGACAGGTTGGACTTTCACCCAGGTATTCTACTTCATACGACCCACGCCATCCAATTTACAAGCGTACGAAAGGTGGTCCGGAACTGAGATGCAAAGCAATGTCTGGCTAGGTGACATGGTGGACGAGGTCGTGAAGGTCACTCTTCACGCAGGCAATACGATGATAATACCAACCGGTTGGATACATGCTGTGGTGAGCACTTCCACCGCTATCGCCTCCAAGGTTGTGAAAGATCAGCTGCTCCTTTAGCACACTCCTGTAGATTCTCTAGTCTTCGGCGGAAATTTCCTACACTCTTACAACATCGCGACACGTAAGTTGGCTTCTTGCCACTCTTTTCTCATGCTATAAACTGACGCTGGACACCACGACACAGAGCTGAAAGTGATTGACATTGAGAAAGCAACGCATGTGCCAAAGAAATTCAGGTTTCCATTGTTTGTCAAGTGAGATTTTTTCTTCATTTCTGCCAAGCTTTCTGAGCATCGATTATCTAGGCTCTGCTGGTATGTAGGCGACAAATATTTGCGAGACCTCAAATCGAAAGAAGAGTTTCCTCCTCGTGTTCTGGAATCCCTTGAAGCTCTTGCCCGTTTTCTTGTGTCAGAATCACAAGCCATGGAACGCGGGACGGAGGTAGCCAAACGGGAAGCCAAGGAAAACGTCCCAAGTGACCGCGTAAAGGACGCACCGGCGATGGCTCGTGAGCTAAGGTGGCGTGTGCGGCTTGCAGCAGGAGCGACAAGCGACGATGAGGACCTCGGGCGCCCGGTCAAGAAGAATATGGTGAATGGTCACAAACGGAAGCGGTCGCCTGCTGGTGCAACTGTGGGCGTACAGTTCAGGAACTTCCAACCCAAAGGATGGGATGTGGTCAATGAACTACCCCGGGAGTCAGACGAACGGGTCGTGAATGTTAACCCCCCAAATACAGTGGACATGTGGGAACGAGAATGGACGGAGTGGAACAAAGAACTTGAAGGTCAGGAACAGGAGGGACAAGCGAACGTGGAAAAAACGAGAGATGTGATCATCAAAGTCAGGAAGACCGAAGATGGGGTGGAAAGGCAGCGGATAGAGCGGGTGATGGAGAGGTGGGTTTGGAAAGACGTGTCTTTGAAGCTGGAAGGGGGTCCCCAAGATGTTGAGATGAAGCCTATAGAAGACGAATTTGTGGGAAGCGAGGAAGGGACAAAGGAAGAGGAACAGGGGGCTGTCACTGCTGTGCCGCTGGAGACAACTCAGGCGATGGAGGTGACCACATAGCTCGAAGCTCACTGTCTTTCCTACATGATCAATATTGCTCTACCTGATCTATTAGGAGTGTTGTGTATGTATATACATAATGCTGCCTATATGTGTGGACGATAAATGGACTTAGTTTGATTCATTTGCCCTGGGAAATCAACTCGGACAACCTCGGTAAGGGTAAGTAGTCTTGCTGGCAATTCTTCTTGTCTGGCATTAGCCTGCCTTTGCTGGTTGGTGTAGTCTCTGCATCGTTGTGGTCCACAGTCGTCAAGGTTTCCTTAATTCCCCTCAGTCTTGCTCAATCACTGAGACCTTTGTTTCAACAGCTTTTTCTCTGCTGTCTGTCGGCTTCTTATTCTGCTCTGCTAATCATGTCCGACCCCGACTCATCGTTGGCCTATGACCAGCCCGAATATGACTTTCAAGATCACTTGCCCGTCGAGAGTGCGCACTGGGATCACAATCGCTATGGAATACCTCCAAACGGCCAACCAAACTGGCCGCCGGCACAGCACGCACTACAAGATCATGGTGATTACTATGGCGCAAATAACCATCTTCCAAACCCTGGTCAGTGATGTTCAATTGCTCTGTGCCTTATCGTTGCTTATTATTTTGTCGTCTGCCTAACAAGCCTTTACGCGGCACCCTAATCTCTCCGTTCCTTCCCTGCCCTCCCACAGTCAAAGATCAGAATATGACGACGTGCCACCACTCCCCAACTTTAATCCTTCAACTCTCGTAGACAGCGTGAACGCAATGCGCTTAAGCGACCCCGTACCCCGTGGGACAAGCGCAATGTCCTACAGCTCTGACCCCGTTCCTCGTGCAGGAACTTCCATGTCAATGCAATCCCTCTCCCCCGGTCAGCGCGGTCCATACCCGCCACGACATGCGAGCACGTTGCCATCAGCGCCAAACGTGAATGTTACCCGCCCTCTACGGCTTCGACAACCAGCCGAACGTTCACACACAGTCGATGAAGCCTCACTTCACTCTAGCAGTGATCGCCATAGTGGCGGATACAGAGATGCCGTCGAGATGAGTGGCCTCTCCGTGGATACGGATTTTGTGGACATGCGTAATTACGACAATCAAAACTCTGGGCCAAGTGCATACCCCGCCTCAGAAAGTTCTGTTGCACCCTATTCTCAACCCCCACCGTATCCACAGAGACAGTTTCAAGTTGGGCGGCAGGGTGCACAAGCTGGTTTGCCTCCTGCCTATTATCCTCCTGGTCCTGCACACCCTAGCCCCACTCGTCCGGATGAATATGACTACCTATATGCTGCCGCATCTGACGTCCTCGGTATGGGCCCTCCGCCGCCACAGCACCACATGCCGGTCTATCCCGCCGGTCCTGCATATGGAAGTCAAGTATCCCTTCCTGTAAGCCAATCTGCACCCTATCTTGCTCCCCCCGGTTCAGGACCCTATGGCGGTAGTGCTGGGATGTTGCCCTACGGCGGCCCACCTAATCCATCAGTGCCCCAAGGGCTGGATGACCCCGAGTTCGAGCTTCGACCCCCCTCATCGTTACAACGTTCTGCTACCTCCGCATCAGTTGATCCGCGCACCAGGAAAACAAAGGCAGTTGATCTTACGGCTCCTCCGTTCACTAAGGAGTATATCGACCAGTACCGACAACGTATTAAGGCTGATCCGGACCCTGAGGCTCATTTCTTATATGCAAAATATCTCATAGATGCTGCTAAGAAGATAGGAGCGGACGCCAAGGACCAGCGGGCTGTAAAGAAGTATCGTGACTTGCTCCTCCAAGAATCTCTCAAGACCATTCGCCGATTAGCGGAGCAGAAAGAAGCTTACGATGAGGCACAGTTTTTCCTCGCCAACTGTTTCGGGACAGGTTCTCTGGGTCTCCAAGTGGACCATGAGCGCGCGTATCACTTGTACCTACAAGCCGCAAAACAAAATCACGCAGCAGCTTCATACCGCGTCGCTGTCTGTAACGAAATTGGAGCAGGCACGCGACGGGATCCGCAACGGGCTGCTGCGTTCTATCGGAAAGCAGCATCACTGGGTGACACTGCCGCGATGTACAAGTTGGGCATGATTCTTCTACTTGGGTCTTTGGGAGAGCAGAAGAACCCAAGAGAAGCTATCAACTGGTTGAAACGGGCTGCGGAGCAAGCCGACGAGGAAAATCCGCATGCGCTTCATGAGCTCGCCATGCTTCATGAAATGCCCAACTCACAATTGGTTATTCACGATCCCGCGTATGCCAAGTCACTATATGAACAAGCAGCACGCCTAGGTTATACGCAGTCTCAGTACAAGCTCGGACAATGCTACGAGTATGGCACGCTGACATGCCCTGTTGATCCTAGGCGATCAATAGCGTGGTATACCAAGGCAGCAGAGAAAGGGGACGCCGAAGCTGAGCTGGCTCTCAGTGGATGGTATCTGACAGGGAGTGAGGGCGTATTAAAACAGAGCGACTCTGAAGCGTATCTGTGGGCGCGTAAAGCTGCCAACAAAGGCTTGAGCAAAGCAGAGTATGCCGTTGGGTATTATGCTGAGGTGGGGATTGGAATCAAGCAGGATGTCGAGTTCGCCAAGAGGTGGTATATGAGAGCAGCAGGTGTGTCCAAGTGTCTTATCCGCGCATTGTTTTTGTCTCAAATTTCTGTATAGCGCAAGGGAACAAGCGAGCCATGAACCGACTGACGGAGATGAAACGTATGGGTAATAAGCGCTCCAACGTTGGACGCCCGACGCGACAGCAAGCCAAAGACGAATGTGTTATCTGCTAGTAACCCTGGACGATTGCTATCAATTTCGCTGTCGTGTTTCTCCTTTTTCCTAATGGCTAGCCTTCCTTAATTATTACCATCGGCTTCTATCAGCTGATCACTTGAACACTAGTACTCTGGATATTCAAATCTTGTATCTGCTGTCGATGTTTTGCAGCCCGGCTGTGTTACTAATTACTGAGTATGAGGGAATCCATGCCATGTGCCACACTAGACTGTAGTACTGGCGTTCAGAATCAGTACTTGTTACTATCGACACTCTCATCATACCGTGACGTTTTCATAACTATAGCTATGGCATCTTCAAAAAGCGGGATGCAAGATGTGGAAAATAATCATTTGCGCCTTAGTCCATAGCTGATTCGCTGTATTTCTAGGTATCTCTTCTGGAGCACGTTGCCAAAGCACAGTGCTTGAATGAGCAAGACGAACACACGTTGCAATCCATACTTTCTTCGAAAGCACGAAACACATCGCCTTCATATCTTGACAGTGATGCAGATGCAGAGTTGTTATTGAACATCGAGGTATGTACTATTCGCATCGCATTGCTCTAAGCAGTGTTGACGCTAGGTCGTGGTAGTTCAACCAGGCAGTTCGTGTACGATCACTGGTCCTTCAGGCTCAGGAACGAGGACCGGAGAAACTCAGGCTTCGCATCAACTGCTCCGCTATTGACTTTACCAATTTTGAGGACTCGGAGGATACCCAAGTCATCGAGTTAAAGGCAGATCAGGTATCGAAAGAGGGAACAACAAAGTTGATTCCACTTCATCCTACAAAGTTCAACCATGTGAACTCGCTTCATGTGAGTCCTGACCATCCCATGCGAGGAGCTCGACCTTACGGCATACCAAACAGATCCTCATCAACTCTGACCATGATAATACCAGGATCGATGCACTCGATATCTTGGGTACGCTTGTCCAGTAAGTTGTTCACATTCGGATGTTAACTTTATATTAACGTTACCACCGTGAAGCGCAACGAAGAATCTTAGCGGACTTGCACAACAAGAGGACTAAAATGCTGCTGTTTTGCGCTTCGCAACTTTGTGACTTTCGAGGCAATAATAGAGAGTCAGTGCGTACTGAGTATGGCGCTGCATGCACCCTTCTGCAGCTAGATTCTCAAGAGCTGTGCTCAAGCCTGTAATAGTACTACTACTGATACGCGGGACTTTCATTTCCCGTCAATCTGAAGCCGCATACTCCACCTTCTTCGTTCCTCCTCGCAACCTTCGAACACCCAATTGACCTTGATTATTTCTGAAAAGCCCTCCATCACTTGGGGCTCCTCGTAGTTGTCCCTGAAACCTATGAAAGCAAGGTATGGTAGGATGTCGCGTCTCGACTACTGAGGTTAGATTCGGGCAAGGGATCGTGAGGTGCCTTGAATTTACCTCTATTGAAGGATGAACATATGCACGGTAGAGGTTGTTGTGCCACGCTAGATCGATTGAACCAATGAACACAATACATCTGATGCAAAGTGTCAGGTTCCTGTAGACACAAGTGAGCAAAAATACTCACCGAACAGGAATCTCAAGTTTCTTCGCAAGATCCAGATAATACTTTCTAGTCGCAATATCTCTATTGGTATTGTCTGACGGACTGTCATGTATTTGGTCAGTTCATAGAAGAACTGCTTGTACTCACCAATTACACAGCTTGTACCGGCTTTGAGTGCCACTTCAGCCGCTTTCACGCATTTGGAACGACTGCCTAATGTATCTTGGTTGATGTGGGTGTACCCAGCAGGCGCAAAATGCCTCCGAAAAAAGGATGATTTTCCGAGGCATGGAAAGCCCGAAAATACGACTAGCTCTGTCCCTGCAGCGTCAGGAATTATTTGTACCATAGGGGGGTCAAGTAACGGCACTGTTTCATGAGTCAAGTTGTGCAGCATTTTTTGAGTGTCAAAGAAAGCAGCGAACACTTAGGGAGACTAGAAACATGGAAACGAGGAAGGGTATACGGCGCCGAGGGTAGTTGGAGAAAATATTCCTGAAGAGGTTCAACATGACAAGAATACTTTCGAGCGATTGATTCTCACTTCTGGGGTATAAAAAGAAATGCCTATGTTAAATGCCCATTTCCTGTCAGTCGATGCAAAATCGTTCGTACGACCAGCAGCATCTCCAACAAAGAATGAAGCGTCTTTATCTGAAAGCGACGCGCATAAGAAACTCGCAATGCATCCCAAAGTTCCATTGCGACTCACCTATCTGAATACCGTCTACTGCGAAAATACGTTCGAGCTCGTCCCACATGCCTGGCATAGGCTTGCGGAAGCCGTCTTTGGCAGACGCAGCAAATATTCGGAAAGGTACGCTGGGAAGCTGTTCTCGTCTATGAATGAATGCATCAGGGAGGGTACAGCAGGGCTTACAGCAGCGGAGATGAGGGGAATCTTCTTCTTCCATCCCTCCAGTTGTTGTTGCTTTAATGCTTGATTGGATACCAATATGATTGAGTATCTGCGAGAATTAAGTCGTGATCTGGCTTGGCATACTCGGACATACCCTTCTTGATGTAATTCCTCCAACTTCACAGGCACACAAGCTCTCCACCACTCCCAGTGCAACGCAGCTTCTTTGCTTCTATTTTTGTGGTTTGACTTGATCACGGTTCCATCGAGGTCGAATGCAGCTACTTTCGGCGTGCTTTGTGGTATCAGATTGATTCCGTGGAGACACGTGCGCTTTGGACCTAGAGCAGGTTTCAGCCATTGGAATGAGGACGCTGTAGAGCTGCTGGCGCTCGGCTTGCTGAAGAATGGGTGTACTGGAATAGCGCGTCAGACGGAAATTTACACACAGCGACTTTGGCTCACTCTTGGCTAATTTTCGAGCACCCGTCATGGAGCCACTGTGATCAGACTCGTCACCCAGATCTGAAATGTCTCGCTTTCTCGACTCTGCAGTAAGTTGACTGAGCAAACGAAGTACAGGGGTCGCTACTCTCGATTCGAGAGCCGAGGCTTGAACGAAGTAGAGTAGAACAAATTAACACGAACCTGATTGCTGCATTCGCCCCGAATCTGACATACCCTTCGGAGCTGTTGACATGTCGTGCAGTTCCAGTAAGTATTTTATGTACGCGATCGTTGCGTGAACACTTATTGTCACGCTTGTGTCACACCGTGACGTGCCGCCACTGGCAGTACATTACATTAACGTACCGTAGAAATACACTAGAGCTACTAGTATGATACATAACGGAGTGGTGCTTTATGTTATCTGGTATATGAAATATACAATCTTTTAATCATGACCCTCTCTCGATGCAATGCTGGAGTCAGGAGGGTGGTTGTCCTTAATGTCAAGAGAGTCACCACTCTCAGAGACTGTTATGCGGACAACATCGCCATTTCTGTTGGAAATCATCAGCACATGCGAAAAAAAATCAAACGCATACTAGTAATAGTTTTACCTGATTGTCCCCCTCAACAACTTTTGCGCAAGAGGAAACAGCACTTTGGTACGAACAACGCGAGCGATCGCGCGGGCACCATATACATCAGAATAACCCTTCTCGGCAAGCCAGTTGCGAGCCGCTGCGTCGACTTCGAGCATGATCCTTCTGTCCTTCAAGCGCGACGCAACATCATTCAACCTCAGTGACACAACGTCTAGAATTGACCGGCGAGACAGCTTGTTAAAAACAAGTATTGAGTCAAGGCGATTGAGAAGTTCAGGGGGGAAGTATTCCGTCGTGCGTTCCATGACGAGATTCTTGGCTTCCTCTGTAACGACACCATCTGAATCACAGGATGAACTGTGGGCTAATATATCACTTCCGAGATTGCTTGTGAGACAAATGATGGTGTTCTAAGAACAGATTGAGTGCGCCGTACTTCATCGACAAAGGACTACATGCCTTGAAGTCTACTCTTCTACCCTGACTGTCAGTAATGCTACCTTCGTCGAGTATTTGTAGAAGGATCATGGCCACATCCTTCGTGAAAAGTGACTATAAGCACAGTTCAAACTATCAAAGCAGAGATGAAGTACCTTGTGTGCCTTCTCGAGCTCATCAAGTAAAATGATCGCTATGGGCAAGTATTAGTGGAATACAAGTACTAGGTCTGAATCGACTTACCATACGGTTTCCGTCGCACAGCTTCTGTTAACTGACCTGCAAACGAGGGATGAGGCTAAATGTCACATAGGGGAACAACTAACCGCCTTCTTCAAAACCGACATAACCTGGAGCGGCTCCAATCAGTCTCGAGATCGTGTGTCGATCGTGGTACTGGGGATTGACGTGAAAGAACAGCGCAGGGATATGTTAAAACTACGAACCTCGGACATGTTGATATTGATACTAGCAACTTTGCATGAGCTCGATTCATGTTGAAAGAATATTCTGGACAAGACTTACAGTCCTCTCTGCTCGTCGTTGAAAAGAAACCCAGCTAGTGCCTTTGCTAACTCTGTCTAAGGGTTCATACAATCAGAATTGTGTGGCGGACAAGGCCAACACGCAATTTACCTTTCCAACACCAGTGGGACCAAGGAATAGAAACGAAGCCACAGGTCTATTCGGCGCCTGCAAACCAGCACGTGAAATGCGGACGGCATCGCTAATCGCAACAACAACATGATCTTGGCCGACAACTCGTTCTTTGAGGGCATCCTCCATCTATCGAGAGTCATGATAGTTCTGGTAGGAGACTAGTGGTGACACGAACATGAACGAGTTTGTCTCTTTCACCTTTCAGAAGGTTCTGAACAGGAATGCCCGTGGCTTTCGCAACGACACGAGCGATATCGTTGCTTGTAACGCGGTCATGCAACATTGACAGAGGACTCTCTTCAGCGTCGTCCTTCATCTCACTGTCCTTTGGGAGCTGTCGTTCGAGCTCGGGGATTGTGCCGAAGCGCAACTGAGATGCTTTGTCGTACTGGCCGTGACGTTGAGCAACTTCGAGTTCGTGCTTTGCGTCCTCCAATCGCTTTTTGAGATCCTTGATCCGATCTAGTCTTGCCCGTTCTGGAGATGAATTTAGAAACTACTACGTCTAATTGACGATGGGGTAGATTGCACCATTTTGCCAAATAGCAGTAAGCTCCTGCGCCTCCTCCTTCTTTATACGCAACTCTTCCTCGACCTTGGTCCTGCGCTCGACGCTGAAAACATCGACTTCGTTCTTTAGGCTTTCGAGTTCAATTTGAAGGGTCATAATCTCGCGCTCAAGCGCTTCCAGTTCATCTGGTTTTGATTCTTGAGCAAGGCGGAGGGCTGAAGCAGCTTCATCGACAAGGTCGATTGCCTTGTCAGGCAGATACCTGTCTGATATGTAGCGCGCGCTGTAGACAGCAGCTAATAAAGAATTTCATAAGCACTAGCGTCAGTGAAAATATTAACCCTGACCTGTGACAAGGGCACTGTCCGCAATTTCAACACCATGGTGAACCTCATAACGCGATTTAAGTCCTCTTAGAATTGAGATGGCAGTTTCAACAGTTGGCTCATCAATCGAGATAGGCTGGAAGCGGCGCTCAAGAGCTGCGTCTTTGCCAATCGTTTTCCTATATTCGTCCGCTAGGTGCGATTATTATATAACTTATCTCGAAGAAAGGTCCTACATACGCGTTGTAGCTCCGACGAGCTGGAGACCACGAGCCAGAGCAGGTTTAATCATCTGGCCGGCGTCGATGCTTCCCTCCGCTTTTCCGAGGTTGAAAAGCGAATCTAAAAGCAATATTCAACTTTTCCCGAGGACGAGACTGCAAGATTACTCACGGACTTCGTCGATGAAGCAGATCACGTTTCCTGCCTAATATTTCGATAAAGTTAAACAGAAGGTTGCCATGGAAGGGATTGGGGGTAGCTCACCTCCTCCTCAATATCACGGATAAGGGCCTTGAATTTCTCCTCAAACTGTCCGCGAATCCCGGAACCAGCCATAATAGCTGCCAGGTCAATCGACAGGACACGCTTGTTCTGCAAAGACTAAACAGAATTTCGTGAGCATTTAACATGCGCGTGTGAGCGCTGAAGCTGATGAACGTACCTCTGGTACTTCGTTGGCAATAATCCTGCTTGCGAGACCCTCCAAAATAGCCGTTTTCCCAACACCAGGGGGACCGATCAACTAAAAAAAACTTATGTAGCCTTCGTCCGAATGTGACGAGGGTCGATTTACCACAGGATTAGACTTGGTGCGTCGGGACAATACTTGAAAAGTTGGCATCACTCCTTGAATTCGGTGAGGTAGGATTCGACTCACTCTGTATAGTTCTGCGGATTTCTACAAGAAACCCAATTCAAAGGGAGGAAAAGCTACAACAATGTATATGCGCTTACCATCGTCACGCCCAATGGTGGGGTCTAACTTCCCATTCCTGGCCATTTCCGTCAGGTCGACACTCTGAGGCGCATGTGAAAAGACGTGTTGACGGTGGGGCGACAAACTTACATATTCTTTCAGCGCGTCTCCTTTCTGGTGCTGCTGCATAAACCCAGGGAATCCACCACCGCCCCCTGCACCTCCTGGAGGTTGCGAGGCATAGCTACGCACATGATGACCTGGTATTACTTGTAACCGCCTGCTACTGATGTGTGGCTGAACGCGTCCTGCAAGAGCGAGAACTGCTGGGCCATGACGTAGTCCGAATGAGATCCTTGAAAGTGTAGATTTCGGGACTGCTGAGATAACTTTACGTGACATGCAACTGAAGACTAAAAGACAGAGAAATGACACTGAGTCGGCTGGAGAGTGTATGGAAAACAGAAGGAGCCTGGAGACACAACTTAGAAGGGAACGGAAACAAATTATGACAGACTATGGAGTGTCGCCCCCTGTTGACGATCAAAACTTTTATGGTATTACGTTTTCGGGTTTCTTTTCCCAACAATGCCCAAGGCCAAAAGTCATTTATCTCACTTCAACTTTTCTACCCTCCCAGTCTTCCAGCAACCTAACCTCGACAAGCTTGTCCAGGTCTTTGACCAGAATGGAGGCTACGTTAATTAATCGTGTGACCTCCTCTGGTGCCGTCGGAACTCCCCCTGCTTTGTGTAGGACACATATCTCGCGCTGAGCATTCATCGCTATGCTCATCAAACCTGCACTCAGCCTCTGCTCAAGCAAAGATGGGTCCACCACGGGTCGCGTCAATGCATCCGGGAAGAATGCGAACGTCACACAGAATGGGGTGTGATGTATTGCGAGTGAGATGGGTGCGCGTTCGGACGGTGAGTGCTGTTGGAGAAAAGTCAACAATATGAGCAGTCAAGTCACGTCAATACGCACGACGATGACTTCGTCTCCAATGACTTCCACTTCAGGTTTTCTGAAGTGCTTAAATGCTACTATGCCAGCGAGACATGAACAGTCGAGTATGTTACCAGCATCAGCGAGGACATGAACCGTCAATCGCAACTGCCAGACCTGAAATTTTCGTCGTTGACTCATTCAGCGTCATCTTACTAGCTAGACAAGGACTCGACCTACACGTTGACCTGCCAATATGCACAGAGATTCCTTGTCAATAGCGTCACTTCTTCGGAGGACCTTGTCCAACATGCGGGTAAGGGTAACCTCTTCTTCTGAAGGCCTGGTGGAATTTTTGATTTTGGCAAAAAGAAAGCATACGTAGATGACACGCACCTACCGACCAGGTTCATAGTCTGGAGACGCCATAGGAGAGATTTCAGAATGTATTGTAATAATGCCTTCAAAGGGTCGTTCTGGCAGTGGTTTGACCATTTTGGCGTCTAATTGTGCGATTACACTGGGACCTGTCTTGTAGTTGATAGCACACACGAATCCTGATTAATGCTCACCGTGTTTTGCCCATGGCGCATTCTACCCAGCCCAGTTCAGGGCCAAAAGTTAAGGTCGGCGCTCGGAGATCAAGCATGTCGCGACCATCTAGTCGCAGAGACTGCTTCAGAGCATCATAGAGAAACTTCTTCTCGGGAATTGACGGCGAGGGTGGACGCATGAAAGCACGAGAGTACTTAATTGAAGTGTGTATGCACAAAGTGGCTCGTAACAGAAACTGAGGATCGAACTTTTACATAACCTAAAACGATCTTATCCTTTCGTCACTGTTCTTCGCAGCGATCATGGTTCGGCTGATCACCCACAATTTACTTGCATGCCACGTCAAAGGATGCACTACAAATAATTTTCCACTCGTATTCCAAGATGTCCAAGTCGAACTACAAGAGGCAGAATTCAACCCAGACTTCATCCGGAATATGCTTTCTCGATTGGAATGGACTGCGCTAGTAAATGCTGCGAAGCAGGTGCGTGCAAATCATCTGCATAACAGGTCATAGCGAGCGGATCATTATATGTTAAGGTCGGAGACACGTCGCTGCCTCCAGAACAGCCAGACATGATGGACGACGAGTTACTTCAGAAGCTTCATCACGTTTTGATGGAGGTACTCAGGTATCTTGATCACTTCTTCAAATCTGTGTTGACTTTTTCCTAGATCCACGTTACTGATGGTGCGATGGTCTGTCAAAATTGTAACCACGTATACCCCATATCTAATGGGATCCCAAACATGGTGAGCTACAAGTTGCAACATGTCTCGAGACTCTCAATAACTGAAATTCTGTGCAGTTATTGGCCGAGCACGAAATTGGCTAATATCTGAATACAAAAAATTGTAGTTACCCTGAGATCTTGCCATTGGCCCCTCACCCTCGATGACAAAAGGCACTATTAACCTCAAATGACCTTCACGCGTTGGCCCGGGAGAAGGGTGATTCAGATGCAGCTTTTATAATAAGTTGCTTCTAGACCTTGATAGCATTGATGTGGTCTTCAGAATACTTAGTTTGTGTGAACACTCTAGTGTAAGTCGATTGACTGTTACTGTTATACACGTGTACGTGCACTGTGGATCACACATATGGACTTCGGAAGTTAGAACCGTGGAGTCTCCATCTTGTCCTGAAAACCTTTGTTTCCCGCAGTCATCGCGGCTCATCGTTTCAGTTTGAGTCCCTCTTCGTTGTTCGAAGGTTCGACGCTTCTCAAATATTATGGAGCCCTTTGATCCAACTACACATCCACACAGACGCTGTAAGTCCTCTTATTGATCACCGTAAGATGACCTCGGCGACACAAATGAATATGATGCGGTCACAGATAATCCATTGACTAACACACACGTTCTCGTCTCACCTCATCGCACCAAGCGTCCTTGGTTAGGTCAGACTGAGCCCGCTGAGCCATCAAACCTCCCCCAGTACGATCCCGCATGTTACTTGTGCCCTGGGAACACTCGGGCGGGTGGTAAGGTCAACGAAATGTACACTTCCACCATGGTGTTTGAGAATGATTACGCTGCCGTTCTTCCACCCCCTGGACCTGTCACACCTCCGGCTGCACATCCACTCCTGACTGCCGAGCCAATTCAGGGCGGATGCGATGTTGTATGCTCCCATCCACGGCACGACCTTAGTCTACCGACCTTATCTCTGTCGGATGTAGAGAATACCGTGGATGAGTGGACTCGTGTTTACACGAGGAGGGGGACTGAGCCTGGCATTGAATATGTGCAGATATTTGAAGTATTCGACTTTGACCAGATCATCCTGCAAGCCCTCATTTCATAATAGAACAAGGGAGCAATGATGGGGTGTTCCAACCCGCATCCTCACAGTCAAGTTTGGTCCCTTTCCACTGTGCCCACCCTCCCCGCGAAAGAGCTTGCTTCTCTGCACAACTATGCCTCTACCGCCCACGTACGCTCTGGCGTTCCAACTGGGCCTGACGGGCATGCGTGCCTATTATGCGAGTATGTGAATCACGAGCTGTCTCTTCCAGAAGACGAAGGACGCACAGTCCTCACGAATGAGCATTTCGTTGCGCTCGTGCCGTGGTGGGCGTATTGGCCCTTCGAAATCATGGGTGTGTTACTTACTTGTCGCAATACTGGCTCTGAACCCGATATCTTAGTGCTCTCTCACAAACGGCACATTTCGTCCCTTGTGCATTTTACAGTCGATGAGAAGCACGCATTTGCAGACATCATGTCGCGCGTGACGAAGCGCTATGACAACATATTCTCCTGCTCGTTTGCATATGCGATGGGCATTCATCAACGACCCCTTCCCCCACCTCGCGATGATGATGGGATATATGTACAAGATGCAGACGATATTGCACATCTGCATGTACACTTTGAGCCCCCACTCCTACGGAGTGCTAGCGTGCGCAAATTTTTGGCAGGGTGAGTTCCGCCACAAGCTGTTGGCTTGTCAACACACTAATATACTTTAAAGATTTGAAGTCATGGCGGAACCGCAGAGAGATCTTACTGCAGAGCAAGCTGCCAGGAGACTGAGAAATTGTTCTGAAGTTCACTACCTCCATGCCACTGGCACTTGATTTAAGTATACCTCTCGCACGTGCCAAATGCATCAACGTTTTTCTTGCTCCTCCGCGTGAACTCGAGCTAAGTAGTACATGAAGGTAGTTCGGCTTCCTGCTTGTACATCATGACTCTCTTGTGAATCTCAGGCTTATGATTGCGGACCTGGATACTTTTGCAACCCTCTTATATATATCAGTTGTTCGTGCACTACGCGCGTTCGCTCAGCCCAACAAGCGTACGAACAGTGCCGTACATTGTACAAGCCTT
>QFEX01000595.1:18264-29373 GCA_003316505.1 Suillus alpinus
AGAGAGGCGATGGCGATGGCGTTCTCAACGTACGGAAGGCAATACGGAATGTAAGCAAGGGCAGAGGTGGTGTTGCTCTCGCTCGCGAAGCCAACAGAAAAGGGGCAAAGGGCAAAAGAGGCGGCAAACGATAGTCAGTAAAAGTACTACATGTTCCATGCTATCATTCCTATACATCAGCGTCATATCAGATCATCACGCGCATCGATATAAGTACCACTGTCATTATCCGTAACAAATCGTTACACAAGGAGTGATTACATCCCTTCACCGCTCAACAGGAAGCCTGTCCAAGTCAGCTCTCCCTTCTTTAATCCATTCCTCCTTCACCAATTTCTCCCTCTCCAAATAGTACAACCGATACACCAGCTTGATAGTGCCCTCACTGACACCAGCAACCACACTAATATCTCGAGAAGACTTGGGCTTCCCTAGTAAGTGGCAAGTAAAGTAAATCGCCCCGCCAGCGATAGAAACGGGACTACGACCATCCGCAACGCCATGCTGACGTGCTGCAACAATGATATCACCGCAAATAGACTGGACGTTAGCGGGAAGGTCAAGGTGGTTGCAGTAGCGAACAAGCAGGTTTTCGGGGCCAGTAGACGGGTTGCTCCCATTCGCATTAACCTGCGCGGTAGCTCCAGGCGACAAATTGAAAGCCTGCTCAAGTGCCTTGTAGCACTGTCCAAGCGTCTTCTTCGACACATGGGTCAAGTTACAAATCTCGCGGAATGTACGAGGTACGTGGGCTTGGCGGCACGCGATAAATATACACGCGGCGATCACAGCCTCGAGGGGTTTTCCACGAAGAAGCTTCTCCTCATCTGAGCGCTTGTATAGCTGTTTGGCAATATCGCTGATGGTTTTGGGAAGCGAGAACTGGTCGCACCAGCTGCCGATGTCGCGGAACGCGGTAAGAAGATTCCGCTCCGAGCGGGAATTCTGGGAGCGAGAAGCCGCACGTTGGAGCTCGCGTGCAATTCCTGTGCCGCCGTCACGGAAACTGATGAGCGTGTCCAATTGCTCTATACCCTCCAATAGAGGGTCCGACGCTGCACCGACACGAGAAGGGTCATCGCCTTCGTCGTTTGCGAACGTCTACACATGCAATAATACGTGCAGGTTAATCGCAAATAAAGGAGACGACATGACCCACCCTCCATTCACTTCTCGTATCAACAATACGATCACCCAGTACTAGTCCACAGCTCCCGCACACAAGATCTCCGCTCCCAAACTCTTCGACAATATTCGGATTTGGATCTCTGCACTCTGGGCAAATGAGACGCACGGCCAAGTCGGGGCCGAACGTGGGTTGTTGTGTTTTTTGGACTGCTGCTGCGAGTGGGAAAGGTTGAGCGAATGCCATCCTAATAACTGGCTGCGAGATCCCGTGTGCGGTTTCTGGGAGACTGGAGAGTGCGGTCTGAGCCGCGTTGAATACAACGAATGTGTTTCTTTCTAAAACGTATCTAATTGTGGGAGTAAAATGGCTTTTTCACAAAACCAGGCATTAGCTCGTTGTTACATACCACTGGATTGAGAAATACAGTCCACGATCTTCAATTTGACGAGCCTGACCAAAGCCCGTAGTGAGATATGGTGGTGGTCTAGGACAAGAAGCTGCACTACTGGCCACATCCTGTGCCACGCAGTAAACAGGCTCGGATGACTAATAACAGCAAATATTATTTCCAGATTTGGTATGCGATTACCACGGCCTTTAGGAGCAAGTGGGGAAGAGATCGAGCATTGCAAGCAACATGGTACATGAGTAAAATGTTCAACAACAACAACAACAAGCCAATATCATATTCAAGACCCGAAAAGTATTGCAGTAAGAGAAACACAAGTGAAACAGCATGAGTAAAGTAAGAAACGCATTGGAGCAACATCAAGTCTGTGAGGGTAACTGCTGAGGACGTCAAGATCGTGAGCAATGAAACGGTCATGGATAGCGGTGTACGTTTGTATCCCAAAGCAAGAACAGAAGAGAGAAAAACAACAGTAGAATATATAACAGCATGAGGATTAGTACTAATAGTAGACCGCCTGAGAAGCATGTGGGTCGGTGGGATACATCTCGTACTGTGGGACGTGAGACATGTCGTAGTACTGGGAGTACCCGTAGGGCTCGGGATAGTAGTATGGCTGATGATATGGCGAGTATCCGTACATGGTGGGCTCCATTGCCTGCTCTGGCATCGCCTGGTCGTTGGCCTGACTTGAGCTTGGATCATCCTGCGCTGAATGATCTTCAGATGACTGGAATGTCTGCGACTCAGTATTGGGACTGGCAGAACGCGAAGGCTCAAACGATGCTGCGCTCGTCCTCAAAGTGGAAGGCCGACGGGTACTATTCAACTGCTTGAGATCCGAGTGAGAAGGTGGCGATCGGATCTCAACGCGGGAACTCTGGCGAGGGAACACGAAGAGCGGGTTACCAGTCGATGGGTCAATGAAACCATTAACAGGAGGTGTGTGAGATGGTGCAAGGAAATCTGGGGAGCTGGCGGAATGGTGATGCATAGGGGTATACGGGAGCCCTGGAGGTGTCATCATCCCATGCGCTAACGGGCGTGGTGTGTACATCGTCGGGTGTTGGAGATACACCGCTCGGCCCGTGGCAATCTCATATGGCATACCGTGGTGGCCAATGGCAACACCGGGTGGTAGAGAAGAGCCATACCCATACGGCGATCCGTACGGAGGCGAGGGCTGCGTTGGCGGCGAGAACACAGTCTGTAGGGGTGGGGGCATTGGTGGATGGACGGTATCAGAAGTCTCCGGGTTCGACGCGGGTTGCTCGATCTGAAGGAGAGCAGGTGCATCCTGGTCATACTGCTCCTGCAATATGCCGTTTGGCACATCTGCGGTCTCTTTGGCCTGCTGATCTGCGGCCGCACGCATCATTTGCTGCAGAAGCGGTGACGTGATATTCTCTTTCGGCGACATTGAGGCATCAGGTGACGAAGGAGCTGGTGCAGCAGGTTTGGAAGGCACATCATGTACTGACGTAGAAGGCTTATGGTCATTGGCTGGAGGCAAAGATGATTGCGAATTTGGAATGAGCTGCCTTGGGGGCACGAGCCCTGGCCGAACTGTGAAAACATCTTCGATAGGAGGATCTGCAATGGTAGTAATAGCCTCAACAGCCTCAGCAGCTGGCTCTGATGCCTTCTCCTTTCCTGCCCTCTTGGGTAGACGCACGATAAATGTCTTCTCACTCGCCTCTGAAGGTGCAGTCACAGATGGCGCAGGCTCTGCTGCTTGAGTGGTTCGAGCAGAGCTTCTGACAACCTTCCCTTCATTGCCAGAGAGCTTGACCCGATAGCCTGGACCTTGACCGGGACGAGGTTTCAAAGCAGGATCGAAATACAAGAAGCCCTCGTGTTGCTTTGTCCAGACACGTTCGGGCCTCATCGCGTACCACGTCCTGCCTGATGCAGCGGCAGCGGCAGCAGGAGGAATAAAGTGTGGTCCTGTTGGCGAGGGGGCGAAACCACCACGTGCAAAACCGCCACGTCCACGGCCGGTGATAAATCCACCCCTGCCACGAAGTGGCAAGAAACCTCGTGTAGACCTTGCTGCTTGCTGCGGTTGGTGTGGTGCAGCCGCACGCCTCTTTTCATCTCGCTTCTTCATCTCCTCGAAACCGTCGTGGGTCCATAGCTGGTCAATAAGGGGCGGTTCAACTGGGGGTTTATCTGTCTCTTGAGATCCAGAGGCTTCTGGTGTAGGGCGACCAGACTCTGGACCAACAAAGGCTCCTCTACCCCTACCGCGCACAAAACCTCCAGAAAACCCACCTCTTCCGCGACCCCTACCCTGCCAGCGTCCTCTCCACCACCCACTCAGACTCCTGAGGTCCTTATCCAACAGCCGATCATCGTGGCCCCAAAACTCACCAACGGTGGGAACATACGAGGGGTCTGCCTCTAGTCTCTGCTGATAAGCTTGACGAGCATTGTGTCCAGAAGGGGGCCTGGGGAAGGAATTTCTGGATTGTTGTCGAGACGTCGATGCCTGGGGCTGATCATCTGCAGGTTCTGAAGCCTCCTCCTCAGCGTGAACAGGTGGGGGCTGAGGCGCGGTACCACGGTCAGACGAAGGCGCTGAGACTGCGCGCTTAGGCTGGGGGCGCTTTGACGCTTTACTTGTTTTACGCGGAGGAGGGCCCGGCAAAGTATGTTGTGGGATAGAAGGGCTATTGAAATCTGCGAACTCTATAACTGGAAGTTCCGCAGGGCCATTGGCAGTTTCCTCAGCGACCATTTCCGACCAATTCCCAGCGCCACTGAAAAAAGGAGTAGAGTCGCCATCGGTGTCTTTACTTGATTGATGATTGAGCGATGGGACATCCTCTGAGCTCTGAGTTGTATTGGGCGTTAAAATGTGTGAATGGCCATTGAAGACAATGTCTTCTGAGGCAGGTTCTGTGTCGGAGTCGGTTTCAGTGGCAACTGAGGAACGATCGTCATCGGACTCGGAGTCAGTTGCGACCTCTCTTTCAAACTCCTCGTCACTCTCAAAATTGTTTCTCCCCCTTCCCCTGGGCTTGACCATGCGAGTCTTGCGAGGTTGTGGAGAAGACCGCGACTTTGCGGAGACATCTGCACGGGGTACGGTAGAAGGGACGATAGCCGGCATATTAAGAACTGGTGGGAGATACGTGAGTGGCATTCATGAAGTCAAAAACGTCAGGAAGTTTGTGAAGTGACTTACTTGCAAGTTGTGTGATATGAATGAAGTTGAGCTCTCAGAGTTGAAAAAAACGGTGAAAAATCAGGAAAAAAGCCTGTTATTTAAGGAATCGGTTATTGCGGGTAAGGTGAAAGGGAGAAAGTAAGAATAAGGTTGTGGAAGACCCGTCAAGTCGTAGTCTGCAGGCAAAGGCGTGTTGGAGTATTTCACAAAGGCAAAACTGGAACTTGCCGGATTTAGTTCCCAGCTTTGCGGTGCCGCATAACACTGCCACATCTTCCCCGCTTGACTCCCATCAATGAATCATCGCACAGCTCAAATTTCTACAGGTCGCCTTTATCATTTTATCGACCAAGTCCCGAGCGACTACGATCAAACTCGTCCACCAATAATTTGTTTGCATGGTTTTCCTGATTCATGGTACTTTTGAAGATTTCTCGATATAAATTTCACAAACTTCTATCAGGTTCGGATGGCGGCATCAGATTGGTCCATGGTGTCGAAACGGATTCCGTGTGATCGTTCCAGATATGCTAGGATATGGCGAGACCGACATGCCCCATGATTCTTCAGCATATTCTACCAAAAATATTTGCAATGATATTTCTGCTCTTCTTGATTTCCTAGAGATACCCAAAGCTGTTCGTTTGTCTTATCTACTGGGCCGATATGCTAAATTCGAGAGATGCAGGTGGTGATTGGCCATGATTGGGGCTCATACATTGCTGGCAGATTTGCTTTGTGGCACCCGGATCGCTTGATAGCACTAGTCATGTACGTATTCATTGAGTCCTAGATGCACCACCGACGCGATATACTTAGGTTGTCTATTCCATATGTTCCTCCAACGACAGAGTATATCTCTATCGAGGAAGTGGCCAGAAAATATCCATCCTATGAATATCAGGTGTACTTTGCGTCCGAATCATCAACGCCTGAGATCGAGGAAAACGTGGGCATCTTCTTTTTCGTTTTACGCATTGACTCAGGTGGTCAAAGCTCGTCCCCTTTCTCGGTGTGGTGTTCAGAACGCCTGAGAAGGCATTGCGGTGGTCAAAGTTAGGAGAGCTCCGAACTCTAATCACCAATAAGCAAATCAATTTTACCGACGGGTGCCTCCTCAACGAACGTGTAATTGATGGATCGTTTGCGATAACGTTCATGTTGATAATCTTTTGCCTGACAGGAATTGCAATTTTATGTATCTCGGTTTCAACGCGGCATGCGAGGGCCCTTGTCTTATTACCGAACCACGAAAGCGCGATTCGAGGAGGAGAAAGGTACATGACTCGTTCACCGCATTACTCTTTTTCTCATCCCAGACTACAGAAGCTCAGCTACCTGCACATCTACCGCCGAATCTTCCTGTTCTCTTCATGTATGGAACCAAAGACATCGCATGTTCCCCGTCGGGGGTTCGGAACGCCCACAAATTCATTTCACGACTGAATATCGTTGCCCTCGAGGATGTTGGTCATTGGGTAATGCTGGAGGCGCAAGACCGCGTTACATCGGAAGTCTTGCGATACCTTGCGTCTCTAGGTTTTTACCATAAATCTCACATGTAGAAAACTCTGTACTAGCGAGTGTTGAAACAACATCATATCATATTCTACCCCGAAGCGAGGTACGAGCGTACTAGGGTTAGAATTAAGACTTTGTGGCAGCGGCGGTGCGGCACGTGGCCTTTCTTGTCACCGCACCGTGCAGTGCTCGCACCACGCTCCATCATCAAGCTCAAACCTGCCTGCTGCGGTAAAACTGGAGAGCGGATTTGAAGACGTGGAAGCAGCGATGATAATGAGCTCAAACAGCAAACACAGTTTCAAACTCTCCCGCTTGAGAATTGCAGTACTGAATGCGAAGCCTTCATTACATATCAGGTTCGTTGGCTTAAATGCCCGTTATAGACTGTATCATGTCCTTGATCACAGTCACTGCACCGACATCACGCCGCCCTCGCCTGGCCTGGCCTTCCCAAACCAAGTCGTTCAACAGTTCAATCTCGTCGATGACCTCCTTCGGCCGCTTTTCCTTCACGACCCCGACCATCGTTTCTTTCGAAACGATGTAAACCTTTTGGTCCGGTATGTTTGCATCCTCCAGGTTGTCTTTGACGCTCTGTCGGGTCTCCTGAATGAACTTCTCCCGTGCAGTCTGATAGAGCTTCTTCATTTGATCCCTGCCCTTGTCACCAGCCTCGCTACCATACCCCACTGGCAGATCCTCCATAAGGTTGCGGATGTGCTGGTCCGCCTTAGAGCGCACGATATACATGGGGATATTGAAACGTCTGCAGTTGGTGAGGATGACGATGTCGGCCATGGTGAAGCGACTGTCGAACATGACGATAATGCAGTCAAAAATGTAAAGTCCTTGAGCATTGAAGTACTGCCAGTCGGGGATTTTGGAAGTGCCTGCGCCTGGAATATCGTACCAGACATACGGGTAGTCCCCGTCGGGGTTGGTATATCTGGTTATGGCCATCGTTGTCTCAGTGACGCCAGTGGCGGCAGCTCTGCAATCGTTATTACGCAAGCCACGGAAGGCATTGATGAGAGATGATTTTCCTCCTCCTGCCGCTCCGGCTACTGCAAGGTGGAAATGGTCCTCATGATATTGAACTCTCCGCTTTGTGTCGCGAACTTCTTCAGCTGTGGGAGTCACCACAGGTTGAATACCTTCTTTCAACTTACGTTCAGCATCCTCCCTGGCAGCATTAGCTTTCTTTACTTTCTCCTCGGCCGCCTCTTGTGCGGCAGTCGCCTTCTTCTTCTCCTCATTGGCAACCTCCTGGAGTTTCTTGGCCTGCTCCTGGGCAGCCTCCTCGACTTTCCTGGCGTGCTCCTGGGCGTCTTTTATAACTTGTTCTTGGACAGCGGCGGTTCGCTTCTGCTCCTCCTCTGCTTCCGCTGCTGCTCTTTGCTTCGCTTCTTCATGGGCAGCGGTTTCCGCCTTCAAGCGGGCCTCGTGGGCAGCCCGTTCGGCCTCCATTGTCGCCATCATCTCCTCACGAGCCTGCACCTGCTGGGCGTCTCTTTCAACTTGTTCTTGTGCAGCGACGGTTCGCTTCCGCTCCTCCACTTCCGCTGCTCTTTGCCTCGCTTCTTCATGGGCAGTGGTTTCCGCCTTCAAGCGGACCTCGTGGGCAGCCCGTTCGGCCTCCATTATCGCCATCATCTCCTCATGAGCCTGCACCTGCCGGGCGTCTCTTTCAACTTGTTCTTGTGCAGCGACGGTTCGCTTCCGCTCCTCTTCCACTGCTCTTTGCCTCGCTTCTTCATTAGCAGCTTGGGCAGCAGTTTCCGCCATTAAGCGGGCTTCATTGACAGCCCGTTCAGCCTGAATCATCGCCATCATTTCCTTATGAGCCTGCGCCTGTGTGGCTTCGTTGGCAGCCCGTTCGGCCTCCACCTTTGCCATCATTTCCTTATGAGCCTGCTCCTGTGCGGCTTGTATCGCGGCCAGCTTGCCTTCCATAGCCTTTTTCTGTGATTCTTGATTCGACTGGATGAGCGTTGCAAACTCAGCCTGAGCAGCTTCGACGTCCTTGCGGGCTTGCTCAGCATCCGCCTCTGCGCGTTGGCGCGCTTCTATTTCGACGAGGGATGGATTTGGCGATTCTGGCCAAAGTTTACTGAACCACTGCCCCATTCTAAATGTGATAAACGGCCTGTTGATCGACAAGTCAAATGATGGGGTTCTATCTCTCGAGCTGAGGAAGCTTACTGGAATATGTAGGCTTCGGAAAGAAAATCTAACGGTGTTGTTTGGAATCAGTGCTGTATTTTCGCACCAGATCACAACGAAGATCAGAACCAAACGATAGAATAGAAATGAGGGGTTTCGTTTAATGAACCCCTATCCTAAAACGAACACTCCGTGGCACAATAAGTCCATGACCGCGGAACGCCCGCAAATTAATTTCACGACCAAGCACTGTTATCCTCAAGGAAGTTGGCCTTGTTGGAGGCACGGGATTGCGTTAGTATGTAGTCTTGCGATAACTTTTGTCTCTAGGACCTAGGTTTATACCAGAAATCTCAGATGTAGAACCCTCTGTAATTGTATTCACTGGGATGGAAGTCAGAGTCGGTCTCAGGCGGTAAGAACATGCAGAGAAGTAACAATGTCAGCCTAAAGGAAAAAAAAATATATAGGAAGAACGGTGTTATCATCGACTGCGGGTCAGCGGCCAAGATTGGTCACAAGTGGTATAATGGAGAAGGATCAACCTATCAGCCAAAAGAACGGTGAATCAGGGCCAGCGGCCTAAGCCCAGAGCAATGCAAACAGGCTACGATAATGATGATGATGCCAAGCTATGAACATGCAGGAACCTAGTCTACACGCTGACTAAGCTGCTGTGGAAAGGGCCGTGGAGAGTCGAGACACCGACCGAATGGACAGTCCCCGCCCTTGGAACCCCCAGTCAAACGGTATTATCACCGACTACTTGTCCGTCGTAGTATTCGCCACTTCAGCATCACGGCGCGCTCGCCTGATCTGGGCTTCCCCGATCAAGTCGTTCAGCAGCTCAAGCTCGTCGATGACCTTCTTCGGCCGCTTGTCCTTCACGACCCCGAGCATCGTTTCATTCGAAACAATGTAAACCCTTTGGTCGGGCATGTTTGCATTCTCAAGATTATCTTTTACGCTTTGGCAGGTCTCCTGAATGAACTGCCGACGAGCAGTCTGGTAAAGCTTCTTCTTCTGATCCTCCCCTTCGTCATCGTCGCTGTCATACTCCATCTCCTTCATGATATTACGTATGTGCTGGTCTGCTTTGGACCGCACAATATATGTGGGGATCTTGA
Organism: Suillus alpinus; assembly: GCA_003316505.1. NCBI lineage: Eukaryota > Fungi > Basidiomycota > Agaricomycetes > Boletales > Suillaceae > Suillus > Suillus alpinus. Next base: position 27,789 of record QFEX01000595.1, read on the forward strand.
AACGCCTGCAGTTGGTGAGGATGGCAATGTCGGTCATGGTGAACCGATTGTCGAACAAGACGATGATGCAGTCAAAGACGTAAAGTCCTTGTGCATTGAAGTACTGCCAGTCTGGGATTTTGAGCGTGCCTGCGCCTGGGACATCGTACCAGACATACGGGTATTCCGCGTTGGGATTGGCGTATCTGGCCATAGCCAGCGTGGTCTCGGTGACGCCAGTGGCGGCAGCTCCGATATCCTTCTTGAGTAAGCCGCGGAAAGCATTGATGAGAGATGATTTTCCTCCTCCTGCCACCCCGGCTATTGCGAAGTGGAAAAGGTCCTCGCGATATTGAACTTTCTGCTTGGCAGCGCAAACTTCTTCAACTGTGGGAGTCACCACAGGTTGAGTACCTTCTTTCAACTTTCGTTCAGCCTCCTCCTTGGCAGCATTGGCCACCTTTACTTCCTCCTCTGCCGCTTTCTTCGACGCATTGGCGGCAGTCGCCTTCTTCTTCTCTTCGTTGGCAGTTTCCTCGAGCTTCTTAGCCTGCTCCTGGGCAGCCTGAATATCTTTTTTGGCCTGTTCTTGGACAGCGGCAGTTCGCTTCCGCTCCTCCTCTGCTTCCGCTCCTCTCCGTTTCGCCTCTTCATTGGCAGTACGAGCAGCAGCTTCCGCCAGGAAGCGAGCTTCATTGGCAGTCCGTTCGGCGTGGACCATCGCCATCATTCCCTTATGGGCATGCTCCAGTGCGACTGCCGCGGCTTGTTGAGCAGTCTGCTGAGCCTCGATAAACTTTTGCTGCGATTCTTGATTTGACTTGATAAGCTCGCCTATCAGGGCCTTCGCAGCCTCGACATCCTTGCGGGCTTGCTCAGCAACTGCCTCTGCACGCTGGCGTGCTTCTGTGAATGGACTTGGTGCCACTGGCTGACTGTGGCTACTACCCATCTCCAAGTGTGTTAAAAATGTACTGCGTGGGCCTGTTAAGGCCACGTCGCATGATGTCTCTATCTCTCGAGCTGAGAAAACTTACTGGTGTGTGTAGGCTTTGGAAAGAAGAATCAAGCTAACAGCGCCGTTCAGAGTAAGTGCTGTAGATTTGCTGGACAAGAACAAAGAACCGAACTTAAACAGTAAAATAGAATGTCTGCCTTGAGGCGTTTTGTATTGTGCCACATGCCGATAAGGGAACTGGTTCACTCAATGCGGGCAAGGGCTGATCAGAAGTCGCCCACACGCCTGTGGGCTATACGACATCCATGACGACCTGGAGGTCAGGAAACAAAAGACTTCAGTATTTCATGGCGATGAATTGCAGACGGATCTCATGCGGGTATGCGCCTCTTGATTAATGATTCCTGAAGGCCTGAAGGTTGTGCAATCGCAGCGCTGCGCAATTGTGATATGAAAACAACATTTCATGAATGCGGACATTCTGTAGATGTTCATTCGATCTTCGCGCTGGGCCCTGGCACCAAGTTAACCCTGCTGTGCTGCAGCATGTTGCCATGAGAGTCGGGAATGAGTTACAAGATCACGTAACATCAGTGGGCAACAAGTTTACCGACAAAACAAGGTTTTGAAGGAGGCGAAATTGTGAGG
>QFEX01000599.1:0-22122 GCA_003316505.1 Suillus alpinus
CTTAGCATCTCTTGAGCATCTGGAGATAACCGTGGTGCGCATTTGCTGGAAACCGCACAATCAGCTTGATTAGCTTGCAGCAATGGGGAATACATCAAACCTCTTGCAATACGAGATATACCGCTTCATTTTGTCGATGTCAATTTCGCCAACAGCTTCTCCATTGTCGTCTGTACTCTGATTCGGCCGGTTCATGTGGATGTTCATCACGTGCTTGGCAATCATCTAGATATTCGGTTGTTGGTAAAGGTCTAGGATCAACGAAGTGGACACTGACACGATCTCGCTGTTCGTTATGCTCGTCTTTGACTATGAAAATCATATCAAAACGTGACAAGATCGTTGTTTGAAAGTCGATGTTCTAGTCACGATGTGGATTTCAGCAAGATAGAAAATATTGTTACGAAGCAGAATACCTCGCCGGGGCTCCGACCCTCGTCATATCGTCCCCAAACAGGATTTGCTGCTGCAAGGACACTTGTTCGGGAGTTGAGCACTGTCGTGATACCAGCCTTGGCTATCGAAATAGTTTGCTGTTCCATAGCTTCATGAATGGCAACCCGATCTTCATCGCGCATTTTGTCGAATTCATCAATACAGACAACCCCAGTATCTGCGAGAACCATGGCGCCTCCCTCGAGATAGAACTCGCGCTATGACGGAGAAAGCTAAGACAAAGAGCAAGATTTTCTGGGAGAAAATTGACACTTACGGAGACTGCATCCCGCTGGACAACAGCTGTTAATCCAGCTGCGCTAGAACCCTTTCCTGAGGTGTATACGGCAATCGGCGCAACCTGCAGGATGCAATGAGAAGGCATACAGCGCAGGATCAGTGCATTTGAATACCTTTTCGACAAACTTGAGCAGTTGACTCTTCGCTGTACCTGGGTCTCCAAGCAAAAGAACGTTGATATCACCTCTCAACCGCATACCATCTGGCAAAACCTTCTTAGAGCCACCAAAGAGCAGACAAGTGATCGCCTTCTTAATGTCTGCAAAGGCAATGAGCGCGGATTGAAAAGCCATGTCACAGTTCACGACGAACCGAGGCTGCCATAAATACTTGGACCAACACTCTTAGAAAAACGTTCATAGAAACCTTCGCTGCGTGCCATTTCGCCAAATTCTTCTTCCTCTTCAGGAGTGAATTGCACTCCAAAAGGATTTGAGGCGCCGCCACCGGCAGTAGGTGAAGACATTTCGATGTGAACAAGGCGAAGATAGGGTTGTCGAAGTGCAGCAGGACCAGCAGATTTCTGTGATAATTTTACATGTGTATCAGGAGGAGATTGAGGTAACACTCACGTTCTTTGCCGAATTGAAAGTAGAATAAATTCCAGTCGCGACTATCCGCGAGCCAGGTACAACCTTGCCGGTTAGGTATCGATCGGCAGAGAGGAGCATGTGCCGCGGAAGTTCACCGACTGGAACCATGTCTGGTGCCTCTTGCAATTTCAGAGTCTGTTGATCAACAAATGCTGACTTCGAGTGAACGATGATGTACGGGTCCATTGGACAATCCTTCTTCTGGTTCTCCAGCTCTGGTGCATCACAGACTCTTGGCAGACCTCGATCCGATCCATTGCCCAGTCCTCCAAGGCCGCCAGGAGGGTATACAACTTTTGTGGACCGGCAAGCACGACATTGAAGATGAAGCTTTGTTGCTCGCGAGGAAAGGACAGATGCGGAAATAACGATTCCTGGTATACGGACCAGCTTGTTCATCGTGTTTGCCGTCAAGTCGCGAACACGTTGCATCTGGAGGCCAGATTTGATGGTGATTTGGACTCTGGGGATTGATTGGAGAGCAGCCTCTGCGCGCTCATCAGAGCCACCAGCTAGCGGGAATAGGATGGTACGAGCTGCTTTAGTAGCCGCATTCTCAAACTGTGCATGTTATGAGCTTCGAGTGCAAGAACATGCGAATTGCACTTACCAGTGGCAATATATCTGCCGGTCTGTCCTGAATTGCATGCGCCAGCTCATCATTATACAATCCGACATGACGAAGATCCACCTCAAGCTGATACTGCTTGAGGAGCAAGTTTGCACGGAGCTGATCTCTGCAATCTTATTGAATAACTGTCAGACGCCCAGTGGATAATAAAACTGACCTGTAAATGAATTCGCCTCCGACGCGATATTGCAACAAAAACTCTAAGAGGAATTTCTCTGTTTGGGATGGAGAGTCAGGAGATCCAGCGGCTGGTGGGTCATGGACCGAGACGGTGAACACATGATTTCCATCGAAACCTGACATTGGTGAGCGAAACAGAAAGGAGTGTTTTCAATAAATGAATCATTGAATGTGGTGAACGCGAACACATGATCATTTAGGGCCGACAGATACGCGACACCTTCATTCTTGACGAATATACATATTGAATTATATTGAATATTGAATCCCGTTTAGCTCAGTTGGTAGAGCGCGTCACTAGTAATGACGAGGTCAGTCGTTCAAATCGGCTAATGGGAAATATTTTTACTCTCCTATTATTTTGTCTGTCATCTGAATCACTCATCCAAGAGGCACTGTGACACTCGTCAATCTCACCGTCCATCATGACTTCGCATATGGATACAGATGAGCAATCCATAGTCCTACCCTCTAGCACAACGTCTGGATTGTCTTTGTCGCTGTCAGTCTACTTTCTTTCTGACATTGTTAATAACGTCGACGTTGACGTCTAGGCATCCCCTGCCGATCCTGAACATCTCCGAACACTTGACGAGACTAAAGCTTCAGACTCGATCCAATTCACCTTTCGGCGTGTTCATTTCTCTCGTTCTCGTCGCCTGTCACTGACAGCAGAATGATCAGTGCTCGGCGCATTGCTAGGCACTCAGAATGGTCGAGAAGTCGATATTGTAAACACATTCGAACTTGCTACAGAAGAGGGTTGCGATGACCTTGTAGATCACGACTTTTTGGTGTCTAGACGAGATCAGTGTAAGTCTTCCATGTTATCCGCGTCCTCGCTGGCCGAACCATTTCCTTGTGGAAGATAAACAGGTGTTCCCCTCTTTAGAGTTCATTGGATGGTACACGGTAGCTCCTGTGCCGACCTCTCGTCACATCGTGTTACATGAACAGGCATGTCGATCCTTCCAGACCTCTTGTTTGTGAAGTTCATAGCCCGTAGTTTACAGGGTACTGCTCAACGCCACTCCTGCTCGTTTTACAACCCTCCACGATAACTACATCATCATCTGATATCACTGGGCAGACACTTCCTTTCAAGGCTTATGAGCCCACCATTGAAATAAGGGACAAGAAGACACGTTCTGTGTTCATAGAGGCACCGTACAAGGTAGAGACCGGGGAAGCCGAGCGCATTGCTGTCGATTGGACAGCCAAGGGCGGCGGCGGAAGTACAAGCCGTGGGTGAATTGTTCCTTCTACTCGTGCACCTCATCGTCCTTTCTGCAGTTGAATCTCATCTTCAGGCTCAGCGGGCAGCAGTCAAAATGTTACATGAGCGAATCCTGGTCCTTGTGCAGTATGTGACAAACGTGATCGCAGGTACGTTGTATGCGCCAACTTGAAATTCAGTACATAGACTTTCGTACGCAGGCCAAGTTCCGACAGATCATACAACCCTTCGATCTTTGTCTGCCTTAATTGCCTCGTTACCGGCCAGTGAGAACAAGGGCTTCCGCGACGAATTCAACACTGTGGGTACCTTCTCTACAACATCCTGCCATTCATCTCTGTTCGATGTCCACGTTGCCCCTTACTCACTTTGATACGTCATGCAGGAGTATGAAGACGTCCAGCTCACTGCGTTTCTCTCGTTGCTTACGAAATCGACAAACGTTTTGAATGACGTGAGTGGTCTCCAATAGTCAGTTTCCCGATTCAGTTTTGATCAACATGGGTGCTTGTCATGTAGCTTGTCGACAAGCACATCATACTCACAGGAGGATCGCGGGACGATCGCGCTATAACTGTAAGGAGGAGGGGGATGGGCAGACAAGGGATGATGCCAGGGGATTGGGCGATGCACTCTTAGTTACTTGAAGAATTGTGCCACGTATTGTGTATCCCTTCCCTACCCGGCACCGAATACTCACGGATCATACTTGGAGGATGATTTGCCGTTTTTACTGGAGCTCGTATAAATGTATTGGTATGTTATTGGCTCGGACTGACTCGGGATTCTTAACTAACTCTGCCACGTACTACTGACTCCTGAGACTCCACTTTTACCCTCACTCACACACCAATTCTATTCCCCAGCTAACCATGGCACACGGTGAAACCTTATCATCAGCCTCCCTCCTTGGTATGCTGTCGCCTAAAGGTGTTTACCTTCTAGGCTATAGCTGGCTCTACGGGATGTGTAAGTTCAATCGTTCTCGCCATACGTCTCCATTTGATCTAAGACGAATCCAGCTGTGTGGGTATCATTCTTTGGAGGTATGTGACTCTATATTCATCATGTACCTGCCTCTCTGAAGGATATGTGTACAGGAATAATTGCTTTGCGGGCGTTGCGTTTGTCTTTCCACTTAAAAGTACCCGCTGTCAATAATCAGACTGCTTCGTTGAAACAGCTAGACACCAGTTCGGCGCTCTTCAGCACAAGACTTTCCCAGTCTATTTTTCTTCCTCAATTATACTCTCCTCGGCTTTGTTGGGGCTTTGGGCATATGCTCATCCCGGACTTCTTGCCAACATCACCAGTCTTACTGGGGCTGATGTTGCACAGGCATATGTGCTCGGAAGTGTTATAGTGCTACAGGGGTGCAACCAATTGGTTGTCGGGCCGATGACTAGTAGGCAGGTGGAACGTAGTTCTGATAATTCCAGGTACTGAATCTGCATATACGCAACAGCACTATGTTCCAGCGACACAAGCTGGAGAAAGAAGAAGGCAAAAACTACAATGATCCCGGAGTAAGTTCTTGCTATTTTTTCGATCATAACAAAGCACTAATGAAAGATTTGTAGGTTTCCGACCAAATGAAGACCTTGAATGCGAAGTTTGGAATGTTACATGGCATCAGCTCGCTGGCAAACTTGGGCGCAGTCATTGCCTTGACCTTTCACGGCCTGTGGATCGGAAGCTACGGGCTGTGAAGTACTCTCCGTAAATCATAAATCAGTCCTAGGAGCATCCGTGTGGCTCTAAACAGCCAAAGTAGATATTACGCAAAAATACAGTTCTAAGCAGTACAGTCATGCACCTACAGACTCCATGGATGGCATGTATCCCTCTCTCAAACTTCTCTCCAGCCTCCTGATTTCCTCAATGGAGGTTGCCTTTGCGATGGCCAGTTTGACCTTCTCGGCGTCTTCTTTTGACATCAGCCGACCTGCCTTCCCTGACAGCGCCGCTGGCTTGGGCTCGTCAAGAGTGACGGCTGCTTTTGAACCCTGCTTCGATACAGTTGTGGATATCGTCGTTGCAAGGGCAGTGGGTAAGCCTTCTGCCGTGAGGAACAAAGACTTTCCCGCCTCCCGCTCCTGAAAGGTGCGAGTGTGCTGAGCTATCGACCGCGCTGAGTTTCGAACGTCGTGGGCGCACCTTATCGCGAATCCTCTGAAAATCCAGAACTCTCAGCGATGGTATTCTCCACGCAAGCCACTCGCGATACCATTTCTTTTCCCTCACAGGGTTGCCCAACAGGGCAAGGTACTTCAATCCTTTGACATCCTTGAGAGGCTCAAGATCGCCAAGCTCAACGACACTGTTACCAGTGAGAACAAGAGTTGTTAGATTGGGAACTGAAAGGTGAATTGAGGGTGAAATCGAAGCAACTCGGTTGTTGGCAAGAAGGAGCGTTCGTAGTCGTTTGAGCAAGGGCAGATTGCCCAGCACGGTGATCGAATTATCTGTGAAATCTATAGCATCGTGCTGGTCCTATTCCAAATGCAAGTTATAATATCAATGCCAGGATATGCATGAGGCCAATGTGCGTACCCTGGTCACACCAAGGTTTTCAATAGTAGGGATTTTGTAGCCTTTGGAATGACATGAACATGGTGTGAGATGCAATTGATTTTCACGAGCTCACCTCGTAGATCGAGCTGCCGCTCCTTTACGGGGTTGAGTGCAGACGGGGCCTGCGCGAGCAGCTCGGGGGTGAGCTTGACCATGACAGCTCTAGTCAAGCGTTGAGGTACACGCTGCGTTTCAGACTCAGACAACGAGGAAACAGCACAACACGTAGACGCGACGCGCTCAACATATTACTTCCTGACCACCATGAAGCCCATATACCAGAGACTCAATCTGTGCGATTCGTCGTCCACTAAATCTAATTTTTCTGCTGATGTTTTTTTTCGCAGATTTATTGACGGCCAGGATGCCTACACCTTTGTCCCCGTGGAACCCATTGGAGCGCAGTCTCTCACCATACACAGGGCTACCGGTGATATAGTACTCAATGGTGAGCTGCCGGAAATCTGTGATATCACAGCTAAATATGACTATGCTCAGCCCCGAACACACCTGTCCCTCCTACCGCCTCGAGATACGGCAAGACAATATACGGGATCTTAGGGATGATTTCACTGGCTCTTTGTGCGTGTTGCGACTTCCAAAGCCCGCTTTGCATATACCGATCCATATTGCAGCGGAGTATGTGATTGTAATGACAGGTCGTGAACACCGTGCGCGCCTCATGGGCCACGACATATACCGCGCGGCTGACTTTGACATCCTGCCTCTAAATCCAAATGTCTCTGTCCAGAATCCACCCCACCCCGTAGAAGGACACTTGTTGGGATTGGTTCGGTCGCATCTCCTCGGTGGACACTTCTTATTCAGCTACGGCTGGGACTTATCGAGGAGACTCCAAGTACAATGGCAAGACCGGGACAACGAAGAGAGAAAGGCCTTATGGGAGGTGGTGAGTGCCGATACATGCATTTGAAGTCATGGAACTGACCGGGTATTAGACTGACGACAGGTTTTTCTGGAACAAGTTGGTTGCTCATCTAGTCGTGCGGAATGTGCATGTTGACATTCACGACTTCTCACAGATTTTTGCAGTCTAGACTGACAGACACAGACATCGCACATGATGTGAGTCACTTGTCTCGAGTTTGAGTATGCATCTCAGGATTTATGCAGCTCAGTCCTTACATTCTCCCAATTATCTATGGCAGTAAGTGTGCGCCTCAATCTTTCTGCTTATCGTTGATGGCCTCCAGCGTTCGACATGCGCACTGTATATATCCATGGACACCGCATTCAGCTTTGCCTCATCAGTCGACGGTCGCGCTATCGTGCAGGCACAAGGTACTTCCGTCGTGGCATCGACCACGAAGGCCACGTTGCCAACTTCAACGAGACCGAACAAATTCTCCTAATCGACGAGAAAGCTGCGGGACGCTTATCACTTGCCGAGAACCTAACGCATAAACTGAGCTTCACTCAGATTAGAGGCAGCGTGCCGGTCTTCTGGGCTGAGGTCAACACGCTCAGATATAAGCCTGATTTGCAGGTCATGGACCTTCAGGAGACGGTAATTTTACCTTTCGTTTTTGATGGGTGTCATTGTTTTGACCCCTCGTAGGTTGACATAATCAAGCTCCACCTTCGGGAGCAAGTTTCACAATATGGCAGTCAAAGTCTCGTCAACCTGGTGAATCAAAAGGGTCACGAGCAACCGGTAAAGGAGGCCTACGAACGCGCCGTTTCCCAAGTAGGTTGCCGTTGCACTGCTTCCGCATCACATTGACGTGTTTTAGATTGAAATCCCAGAAGTGAAGTATCAGTACTTCGATTTCCACAATGAGTGCAAACACATGCGATGGGATCGTATCAGTGTTCTCATCGAGAAGATGCAGGAGGACCTCGTTCAGCAAGGGTACGAACGAGCAATCCTCAAGAGTCTTTTTACTAATATAAATGCAGATACTTCCACCTCGACACGGCACAGGATAAGGCCGTGCAAATCCAGACAGGTGTGATGAGGACAAATTGCATGGACAATTTGGATCGGACGAACGTAGTCCAAGCAGCTCTGGCCAAATGGACGCTTAATCAACAATTGAAAGCCACTGGAGTGCTGTCCGATAACGAGGAACTGGACGACTTTGAAGCATTGACCAGAGGTTTCCGCGAGAGTAAGGCCGTTGCTGCAGTTTCATCATACCATACTCATGCTGTTCAGTGTGGGCCGATCATGCGGACTTAATCTCGAAGGCATATGCAGGCTCTGGGGCGCTCAAGACAGATTTCACTCGTACAAATAGGCGAACAAAAATAGGTGCTCTTCAAGATGGGTACAAGAGTGTCATGCGATACATTAAGAACAATCATTTCGACGGCGCTAGACAAGTTCGTGTTTCCCAGAGTTTGACTTTGCTACCCTGACAGATTTACAGGATGGATTTGACCTTGTTACTGGAGCTTGGACTCCTCAGAAGAATCCTGTCACAGCTGTATCCTTGATAGCTGATACGCGACCATTAATCATCCGATCAGTACGTTTGTCCAGCACTCGGAACAGCTCAGTGTTGAATTTGCTTCTTCAGATTCCTTACATCTTGTCGTTCGCGCTTTTCATGATCTGTGCCGGACTTACTCTGCCACGGACATCAGGTGAGCTACAATCTATAGCACTTAGCGCAATTCGCTGACCGGTAGTCGCAGACTATTCACTATTGTATTACTTTATGCTGTGGTTCGTTATCGCTTCATTGGCTGTCATGTTCATGATGGTGCATGGCATCGAGTATGTCTCGTGGCCCCGGCTTATTCCCCCTACGGATATCATCAACTATGAAGGACCAGGATTTCGCTCAGCTCACAACGGGAAGGGTCTCACTGGCCCTCTAGCTCAGAAGTTAGATCTTTTTGGTCAATCGGATGGCCTTGGAGCCAGGCTACTCTTAAACGGGCGCAAGAGAGCTTTGACGGTCAGTGGGATGGAAGAGGGGACGAAGAAGAGAGTAGATTGAGGCCCGTTACTGAGCTATTACCGCCTGTGATTCATGCTGAAACTATATATTTGTCCTTCTTCATGCACAAGTCCTCATCTCTTTCGAGGAAACTTCACCATTTTAATTGACTGACTACACAAAAGTAGCCCAGCATCGATGGGTCTCGATCAGTGTTGCCTGGAAAATTTCCCATTTTGGCGCCGCCAGACAGAATCCAAACTCCGCTGTGGCGCGTCACGCTAGCATATGTCTGGAGCGTCATCCTCCTGTGTTCTTTCCTCACTATGTCTGGCAAAAAACGCGCTTCCCCTGGCACCGACGTCGAGAAAAATCCTCTGGCAAATGTCGAACTCAACGATGAAGATGCTCAAAAACTCCAGGACATTCAAAAAGACATCCAACGCGTCGAACTTGTCATAGGTGAGCTTTCCAGTGTATGGCCCACAGAAAGTGTAACACACAAATTGACAACCTTCAAGAGCGCCAGGCTATGCAAAAACTGAACCCAGTCTATGAAAAACGCCGTGCTGTTGCTAAATCAATAGAGAAATTTTGGCCTGTGGCTCTCATGAACAACACCATGATCTCTTTTCATGCACAACACACTATTGATCAACTTGCGCTGAGCTACCTTGAAGATTTATGGATCGTTCGTGATCCTAAAGAACCACGATGCTACACTATCGAATTCGTGCGTCATTGTTGATATGCGCCACGATAGTTAACACTAAATTGTCATGACAGTTTTTCAAGGCAAACCCGTACTTCACTGACTCTGTCTTGAAAAAGGAGTATAAATATGTACCTCCACCCGCCGCTTCGGACGAAAATCCTGATGCTGATGGCATCACTGACTCTATGCTCGAGTTCTCTTGGGCCCGGGATGTCCAGCCTTCTGTAAGTTACGTGCGTCCTCACGGAATCACACCTCTAACCTTGTGGTAGGCAACTCCAATTCATTGGAAGGATCCTGAGAATGCCCTGACCAAACTCCACCCCCGTGTGGCTGAGGTGGATGGGGATGATGATATGCCTGCAGAAGCTGGCAGCTTCTTCAACTTCTTTGAAATGGCAGATGACCCCTTTGAAGTACGTGGTGTCAGTCAGTCACCACATGTGCTTGACTTGACATATTTTCTAGATCGGCACGCAAATTGCCAATGAAATTTTCTCCGAGGCCACGGATTATTTCATGGGTAATGTCGCTGGTGACGAGCTTGATTCTGAGGATGAGGACAGTGATGATGACGATGATGATGCTGAAGAAATTGATTTGGAGAAACCAAGGGCGAAAAAGCAAAAGAAGGAATAGATGTTCTTACTACCAGAGTCTATTCGAGATACGTATTTATGGTCTTGTCAGCTGTTCAGCTTGACTGTCTTATTGGCTTATCCCACACTCGTGGATGTTTACAGTAGCACCCATTCTCGCGTGGTTTTCTTGAGTGGTCTCTATTATTTCTGTTATGTAAGTGAATACATTTGCCGTGTGGTGGGCAAACACATACAGGTCCACAGTGTGCATGTCGTGTTCGGATTACTTCCGGCATTCCAATGCGTGAACTAACGCAGATGAGTTGATGCCCTCTGCAGTGATCCAAGTGCGTTCCTTAACCTCGTGAGTTACGGCAACTAACCAAACGTCACGATGACGGTCTTCGGTCATCGATCATCTTTCTTAAACAGCTCGAAGATGCGTTTGCCCGGAATCCCCAAAGTGCTTTGCCCGCCAGAATCAGAAGATGCCCCTAGGCACGCTGTTCTAGCTACCTTCTAGGCACCTGCAGAATGATGTGATGAATGAGCTATTCACGATTAGGCTGGTATGGTTCTACTCCGCATAATGCATACTGGTTAATACACTAACTCGGCTTGATCCTCAGGAGTATGACATGCACCAAGTTCGATACCGGGTCGTTGCCACTTCCACACAACCACCAAAGGCGTGAAACAAGCGTGCAAAGTACATGGTATCCAAGCATGTCTACAATCATAGATGTATTATTGCTGTACTTACTGCTGCAGTGATGTGTTATGAAGTTGGGCATTGTTAAGTTGCACGGTCCAGCCAAAGAAACTGTACATGCTGGCCCGCAAACTTGTACTGGGACGTCGACTGCAGTCTGCATGAATGATGTGACGCATCATGACATGAATTTTTGATGTTGTCACGTGATCGCGACGTGACTCGGGAAAATGAGCATGTACTTATGCGTAGTCAAACAGGCCACACTTTTGTAGAAGAATGGCCGTTTGCTTTCCAGAACCTCCTCACTCCGTGGGAGTCGGGGACGTCTGATATACTAGATACTAGAAAAATCTGGCGTCCTTGCAAGGTAACACAAGTTGAAGTTTTAAAGCGCAATATTACATCTAGGTACAATACAAAGTGGTGTTGCAAAACATGCCCAAGAGCTTGATCAACTAACTGACTTGTCACAATATTCTGCGAACCGTAAGTGGTAGCGAGCTCGAGCCTTCTCCCTTGACTCGGGGACGAATGACAAAACTCTGAAAAGCCTCAATCTCAGGTGAACAAGAGAAGGCAAAGTGCCGGAGCAGAGTCACTGTCAGAGCCTTCGACACGTCATGATCAAATGGGGGTATTCAAGGACGAACATTATCAACGCCTACCTTTATTTCGGCAGCCGCAAAGTTTCGCCCGAGGCAGCCCCGGGGGCTGTCAGGGGTCAGCGAAAGAAATGTAGCACCACAGCAGTGGTACGCTTACCCAACACTAAAAGCCAATAACTCGCGGCTGGTCCTGGTACCGCGGTGGAGCCAGCGTTCTGGTCGGAAGTCGTCCGCGTCAAATCCCCATATTAACTTGTCCTTTTGAATCACATTGACAGGTAATGAGATGATTGTGCCCTTCGGAATGACGAGGTGAAGATCACCAGATCCTGCTAGAGGTTCCGAAAGAGGTATGCTGATGGTTTCAGCAGCCTACCCGAACAAACGTTAGTAAATCTTTCGACTGCCTGCATTTGACCTTACCTCATGATGATTTTCGAGAACAGGTGGATGAAGGCGAAGCGTCTCCAGGAAAAATGTGTCGAGAAGAGGGTAGGAATTGTTGAGTTCGTCAAATGTGGGGTCTCCAGCAGTTGAAACTTCATCACGGATTGCTTGCTGCCATTCCGGATTCGTGGCAAGTTCAAAGAACAGCCACTGGAAGATACTGTCAATTAGACTTTTGAAACCAGCCAAGTGAACGTACAGCAATCGTGGCGGAAACAGGTTCATAACCAGCTGAAATGATAGTTCGCATCTGCGCTGCAACTTGCTCTTCATCCATACGTACAACGGCAGTGGCTTTATCAGCTCGCACTGTGTAAATCATCGTGTCAGTGAAGTAATGATCCTCGAACAAATTTAGAATCATACGCATCAGTGACATCAGCGTCTTACTGTTCGGATCACTGACAGCTTCCGCGTCCTTCAGGATATTCGTAGCAAGATCTCCAAGCTCTTTTCGGGTTTTTCTGATCATCTGTCCTTTCTTGCCAAGATGCAAGATAGATGGTAATAACCAAAAAAGAGCTTTCATGTAAAACGAGGTAAGCGATTTTTCGTGATTCGTTAAGCCGTCTAGGGTTTCTGCGAGAGCGTGTGGCTGGCCTCGAAGGCAGTCAAAGTCGTACGCCAATGTTGCTCGTCCAACTGTGTCCAACCTGCATAGAATTGAAATGAGTGCACACGATACACTTGCTGTCAATACACACGCAAAACGCCCAGCCCAATTAGTCATCTCAATCACGATTTCGTCGCTATGTTGGGCATCGAAAAGCTTGTGCCATTGAGCAACCATCTGGAAAAAGTTCGAGAAGCATCCAACGTGACATATGCAGCTTACTTTGGCAGCATTTTCGTAGAATACCGGAGTCAAATTCCGCGCAGACTGCGGACTGAAGCTGCGTCAAGGTAGAGTTACCACCGAGGTAATGTGCTTATTACCTTAATGCTGGGCCAACGCTGCGCCGTTGCTTCTCATGAGCTTCTTTGCCTTGCCACATACATCAGTGAGCGAGTTTAAGATCTGCATTGAATGATTACCTTCCACCCAGAGAATACCCTCTCCGAGCAGCGTACGAAACCAGGCACGGACGCCATTTGGCTTGGGAAACTGGTATGTGCCCTCTCCTAGAATAAACGATATCGCGTGCGGATCCGTGACGGAAAGGAGCTGATGCTGATGAGAGAAATGAGCGAGGCAATAAAGTTCGAATGAGATGTGCTTACGCCGAACGCCCCTGTAAACTTCACAACCTTGCCGTATGTGCGGTGCCAGTCCAGATATAAGGCTCCGGGTGTGTTATAATACAAGGCCTTTTCTTCGCCCCACACCCAGGAGGAAGTCTTCGGACCCGGGACGTGGCGCAGAACGAACAGAGAGGAGAGTCGCTGTTGAAAGAAACGTAATATATATACGAAAGCGAAAGCAATGGAGAAATGGTAGATGTACAACATGAAACTGCGCAAGCGTTTGGAAGAGTTTTGGAGCGTAATATGTCGTCTGTATCGCAGTGGCACGATTGAGTGTGCAATCAGGAGGACCTTTTTATGCATCCTGGCACAACCAATTCGCGTAATGTTTTGGGCAAACATTATGGATCGATCGGATTATGATCGTTCGCCGTGGCGTTGGATGCTTTCAGTGATGTAAGGTGAGTCATGGTTGGCAAGTCCTGGCACCTGATTGACGCCTTGCCTGATTGGATGACTTAGATCTAAGTCGTGGACATTGGATGAGCTGCGAGAGAACTCGAAGAAGGAAATGATGCATTCGATCGAGACAAGATTGAAAAGGCACCGTAATGAGCTCAGTCACTGGCTCGCTGCAGCACCCGCCCGCGAGTCTACTGAATCGCACTGGATTCTAATACGGAATGATGGATAGCAGAGTGATGGACGCGAAGAAGATAGGGCGAATTTGTATTTCGCATCTGTATTGAGTATGTCTGGCCCCGCGTGTGTTCAATCATCATGTTAGCAACGGACTGGGCATCAAAGCCGTGTCATTAGCCCAATGGAAATGATGATTGCTTTTCAAGGAAAAATTCGGATCGAGTATATGACTTGCTAAGTTGCTTGACCGACTTGGAGGGTACAAAGCAGTCGTGACTCGATCTGACAATCAAAAGTCAGTTGCACTGCAAAGAATGGGACAAACTGGCCGCCTTACGGCAATGATTCTGGAGTACCTTTCAGCTGAGGACAGCTGGAGCCGAGACAGAATTCGAAGTGAACTATAACGTATTATCTGCATCAGTATTAATGATCATCGATTGATCGCTAGTAGTAGTAAGGACGCCATCTTCCTAACGATCCTGGCGGCATAAGGTGTCAGTCCGACAGCGGTTTCATACACGATGCTGTTTTGCGACTTAACCCAAGCGAGAGTGTGAACTTCGCGAGGGTAGATCAATCATGGAAGACCAGGAAAGGGTTAAGAACGAAAAGACACGTGAAAGACACCGGGCCGTGTAAGGTAGAGCGGTGTGAGGAGCTAGTTGTGTTCTGTCGTTGAGTCGCTGTGGCGAAAAGATGTCACAGCTGCGGTCGAGGAGGAAAACATTAACATGATTGATTTGTACTTGGATGTAACTGACTGACTACTAAACACGACGAAGAGAAGCTACCTTGAGTAATTATGGAAATATATACTAAATTTGGTAATTGACCCGGCGTTGAGGCCAACGCGATCGTGTCACTTCCTTACAGCCTGTTACGAGCAAATCAGCTTTCTATCACCCACGTCGAGCAAATACGGTCGAGCGAGTGTCGACCTTATTTCGCATGTCTGCTCCCCGGAACAATTCTCCTTCAGAGGATCCTCCCAGCTTACGCCACAGGTCCAACAACGCCAACGTGGAGGTCTACGCCGGTGAAACTGACATGTCCCCGCTACCGCCTTTTAACAAAAAAGCCATATCTTCCTCATTGGACAGCATTCGAATACTACCTCGAGTCCCTACAGGATCATCTTCAGACCTTGAAGAAGTCGAGCTAAGTTTGCTATCCGGAGAGGAACGGACGAGTGCTGCGCGAAACCTTCAAGATGGTGACGCGCAATTTTCTGCAGGTGGAACTAAAACGACTGCTATGTCTTCTAGAGACAGAAAGGCAATGACTCTTTTGATTATTCTTTGTCGGTCACTTTCATATCTCCGAGCTTACAATCCAGTTGACATGACTTTATGATCCCATTAGATTTAATCCAAGGAATTCCTGTAAGTTATTTCTCCCCCTCGGATGTCGCCCCGGGAGGGATGCTAACTATTCCACGAACAGCTTGGCCTTGCCCTTGGTATGATATACTTCTTTGTTCTGCTCACTCTCTGACATTTCATAGGTTCCGTCCCGTTCATTCTCCGAGAACACCTATCATATTCACAACTTGGCGTGTTCGCATTATCCAACTACCCATATTCGCTCAAGCTATTATGGTCCCCTATCGTTGATTCAACTTTTCTTCCTTCCATTGGTCGTCGAAAGTCATGGATAATTCCCATGCAACTCATAATCGGCTCTTTAATGCTCTACATAGCATCGAACGTTGGGAGATTGATGGAAAACGTACGTGGTAACTGCTAGACTTTGAGTCGCCCACACTGATGTGCAATTAGCCTGCGGATAATTTATACGAACTCACTTTTGTATTCACGTCACTGGTACTCTTTTCTGCAACTCAAGGTACGTCCATTCGTAGCGCCCCTTTGCTTATGCTGAAAATGATCTGCAGATATCGCTGTTGATGGTCCCTTATTTAATTTGTTTTCAGTCACGTCAATACTTATATCAATCCAGGATGGGCTTTGACGCTTCTCTCTCAGGAGAATCTTTCCTACGCGTCTACATGTCAGACAATTGGGTTGAACACAGGCTTCTTCGCCTCTTTCACCGTCTTCCTAGCGCTGAATAGTGAAGCATTCGCGTAAGCAGTTCGTGTTCAACGTCCCGATTTATTCAGTGACAATTTGCAGTGAGAAATGGGGTATTCCACGCCTCGAGTTAAGCACATATCTCCGTTTTTGCAGCCTCTTGTGCTTCGGAGTAACCTTCTGGCTAACCTTCTTTGAAACAGAGGTGAGTATTCATCGACAAACATCTTTCAACAAAATTGATGACAAAATGATTCATTTCGTAGGGCAAGGAGTTACTAGACGAATCAGAAATGACTGTTACATCCGTTTACAAGACCATATGGAACATCTGCAAGCTCAAGCGTAAACAGATTCGGTTCAGTTTTGGATTGTTTAGTGACTTATCATATCTTTCAGACGTCCAGGCGCTCATCATCATGCACTTCTTCGCAAAAATCGGATTTCAAGCTAACGAGGCGGTCACTAGTTTAAAAATGATTGAGAAGGGGCTGGGTCGTGAAGACCTGGCTATTGTTGTCCTCATAGATTTTCCTTTTCAAATCATGGGAGGTTGGTTTGCGGCGAAGTGGTCTAGCGGCGACAGGCCACTCCGTCCTTGGATATGGGCATTTTGGCCCCGATTGGCATTTGCCTTTTTGTCGACGCTCATTGTCTACTGGTTCCCGACGCGCCCGCTTTCATACGGGTTTTTCGTCTATCTCATCATCCACACAGTGCTACAGGGACTTGCATCGTATGCCCTATCAATGATGTGCTGAGCAAGGCTGATTTTATTCGTAGGACAATTCAGTTCGTTGGGATCTCAGCATTCCACACCAGAATATCTGATCCTCTCATTGGAGGGACCTACATGACGGTATGAAATCTGGAGGTTTCCCTACTTGTTGATAAGAGTCTCATGCCCATTTAGCTACTCAACACGTTTACTAATCTAGGAGGAACGTGGCCGAAGTACTTTGTGTTGAAAGGTCCGGGTGCATGTCAGCCATATTCGTCGAGCACTACTAATGCTCCGACAAAGGCGTCGATTACTTTAGCGAGGCATACTGCGAAGTGAAGGAGGCGAATAGTGAGCTGCTTGTTAAAAGTAGGCATCAGTGTTTTATGGCATGGGCGCTGCTTGATACTCGAAACCAGCTGTCGAATGCGTCTCTGAGCGCGGTAAGGAGCTCTGTTCGGGTATCGATGGAAAATGCATCACGGAGCGCGATGGATACTACTACGTTTCGGCGATATGCATGACATTTGGGGTGGTATTCCTAGTGTTTTATATCATTCCCACTGCACGCAAACTACAAGGTGAGCAAAACACTCGATGATACTTCGGATTTAACTGAGGCGTCTGTTTAGCCCTCCCCGTGTACAGATGGCGAATTAGTCCAGAGTGAGGATGGATGCAAAATTGGGCTAGGGTTTATTTGGACAATCGTTGGTTACTTATTCTAATATTACTAGGTGGTAGATAGCTCGTGTTCGTTTCACAAGTTGATCTATGTACTAGTTGCTGTTTGAGGTGGCTGTCGCCTGCCCTAAATTCAGATCGCGTCCATATCCTATTTTCCACGGAAACGTGCAAACCAATACCACTGAGATTTTTCGATAGTCACTCTTGCACTACGCAATAGCTATTAGAATCAACTGTTCTGCACTAACCACCACAAAACCGGAAAATGGCAACTACAACCATGCATTTTGGCCCCGAGTGGATGCGCGCGAAGCCACAAACTCCCGCTCGTCCCCAGGCACCTCCCTCTCCACCTCCTCCGGCAATATCTAATATACAGCAACCGAACGCGTCAACTTATTCTGCACTCGTTACACCTGCTGCCGCCCCAGAGCCTGAGAAACGCGATGAATGCCATCCTTTCAGATATTCAAAGGATGCAATGCTCAGAATCTACAAAGAGGGTGGCGGGAGAGGTGGTCTGGGATTAGAGGTGGAAAGATGGGAGGGCATTGTACATGAGGTCAGCAGTGAACCCACAGGGTTGCGCGAAATGGGTGACACGGAAAAGAAGGTCAGGCAAATTGGACTTATAGTTTATGTCTTCGGCCTCATTGGCTCACACGAGGCATGTAGCTTTTTGCTGGGCCACTTAATTCCGAGCTTCGGCGGCGCCAGTCTACCGACCTTATAAGCACGCTGTCATCTCCATCTGATAGACCCAGGTTGAACCATTCCAATACCGGAGGAGGGAGTCCTATGAGAGGGTTTGGTCTCATGGGAAGGAGAAGAGACAGCACAGGTGAACACTGGAAATGACCCTGACTCATATTGTGACGCTGATGGAGGTTTTACTTAGATCAACCGCCGCTTACACTGCCTCGTAAATTGTCTGTGTCTAATACACAAGCCAACTCTCCACGCGACGGAGCACTTCCCTCCCCTCGCACCCGAATAGGCGGCTTTGCTTCAGGATTCGACGGTGTGCTTAACGGTGGAGATTCTTGGATGGCTAGACGACGAACATCGGAGAGCATGCTGAAAGCTGGGGGAGCTCCTACGGGAACCCGTCCGGAGGGCAGAGAAGAGGATATGAAAGGACATAACATCAAGGAAGTGGAGGAGGAACACCCAAGTGTCGCACAAAACACTGCGCTTCAGCCTGACTCTTCTGGCGCTTCTCAGCGATTATCACCAATCCCTGATGTCCTGCCTCCCGACACAACCAGCAACAGTCCGAGCCAGCGATCTGCGCTAAGTGCAGATTCGGTAGCCCATCGTATGACTGGAATGACTGTTGGCGAAAATGAGCGGAACTTTCATCTCAACCCGGTAGCTGACAGTCTGACGGGTCCACCACCGGGTCTGGATCCAGCTAGCATTGAGTGGTCATACCTGGATCCTCAAGGCCACGTGCAAGGTGAGTCCTTTACATTCCAGTCACGAGTTCCAGAGGTGATATTCCTTCCCAGGTCCTTTTAAAGCTGATTTAATGCAGAAATGGTTTGATGAGGGCTATTTCACTCCCGACCTCCTGATGAAGCGTACTCATATTGATCGAGAATGGACTGCGGTTGGGATTCTCGACCGCCAGGCCGCTGGCGGGAAAATATTTCTTTCGCAATTCCCAATGGCCACCGGACCTCCTGGTCTCAGTATTCGCACCGATTCCTACTCCCCTGCTGCCCAGAATTACTCTCCTGCTCATGAGCATAATACATTCAGTGGATTCCAGCCTGTACCAAACCGAACCCTCCGTACTGCAACATTGGACCCATACATTAATAGTGCTTCTCCTTCAGATTCTCCCCCCTCATCCTTTGGTGGCGGCAGGTTTGGCAACGGTTCTCCCGATCCTTCTGCATTGGCGGGGAGAGTCGGAAGCCTTTACACTGGTGACTCGGGACTTGGCTCTCATAGTTTTACTGGAAATCCAGGTCCGTTCGGTCCAGTCGGCGACCCCCGCTCGTCGCTCAATAACAACTTGGCGCCCGGCAGAACCTCATCACTGGACACATTCAGCGCCTATAAGAACAACAGTAACTCCCAATGGCCACCATCCATGACC
Organism: Suillus alpinus; assembly: GCA_003316505.1. Taxonomy (NCBI): domain Eukaryota; kingdom Fungi; phylum Basidiomycota; class Agaricomycetes; order Boletales; family Suillaceae; genus Suillus; species Suillus alpinus. The sequence goes on from QFEX01000599.1 coordinate 19,301, forward strand.
CAAAATGTGCAGCATTTTGGCGGCAGCGAGCATTCCCTTGCGACTGGTTTCAACAATGGCATCGGCTCGGGTATGATGCCCGTGCCAGTGCCGGTTGCACAGAGCCACTCTTTCACACAGGAGCCCTCGTACGGCGATGGGACTTACAACGCCATGGGCAGTCTCGGGACTTCGCACGACTCACCCATCGCACGGCACCCCGTCGAGGCGAACGGTTTAGGCTTCAACAACCTAGGGATGAACGGCTCACCTTATACGCAGCACTATCCCCAGTCCCCTGTCGTGCCGCAGCAGCGCTCGTCTACCTCGCCGTTCGGTGAAGTTCTCACGAAGGTCGCTGAGCCGCCTGTCGTGCGGACACCAGTGTCTGCCGTGCAGCCTGAGAATGTGTCATCACCATGGGGCGCACCCGAGCCTGCTACTGTACGCCGCCCAGTGGCTGAGATTCCTACCCCGTCCCCAGTTGCCCAGGCACCTCCAGCAGCCTGGAGTCAGCCCCTGCAACCTGCCCGTCCTGCCTCCAAGCCAAAAGACCCTTCGCCATGGCTGACAGCTTCCCTAGGCGTCGTGGATGATGGATGGCGCGAGGTTCCTGGCCCAAACAGCCTCACTGTGAGCAACCTCGGGCAGCACAATAAGATGTACGAGGAGGTGGATGAGGAAGACAACGTTGCTGTGTCGGCTATTGGGGAAGAGGAGGAGGAAGCTGCTACTGCACCCGTGCCCGTGCCCGTATCAGAGATACCTCAGCCAGCGTCTGTGGCCCCGGCCTCCGCAATAGCTGCTCCACACATTGAGCCCCCGGCATTTATGGCGCCCAAGGCCAAAGTCAAATCCACCATCCGTGAGGCCCAAGCCCAAGCACCTGCCCCGGTCTCAGTACCGAAATCTACACCTCCCGCACCCACACCTGCCCTAAAGAGCCCATCGCCCGTTCCGAAGCCTGCCTGGGCGACTGAAGACGATGCGAAAAAGGGCAAGAGTTCGCTCGGTCTGCGCGAGATCCAGGAGGCAGAGGCAAAGAAGGCAGATGCGCGTAAGGCTGCAGAACGCGAGCGCCTTGCACGCGTGAATGTGCCACCCCCACCTGTTGTCGTCGAGGATGCACAACCGTTCACCGCATCGTGGGGACTTCCAACGTCTCAAGCGGGTGTACGAGCTACTGTGACGCCAAGAGGTGGAGAACTTGCGGGAACGCCTGCGGCGAGTGCTCCAGTGTGGACGTCAACAAGTACGGCGCCTGCCAAGAAGACGATGAAGGAGATCCAGGAGGAAGAGGAGCGTCGGAAGAAGATGGGAGTGAAGGATTCGATGGCGGCGACAGCTGCAAGGCGCGGATATGCAGAGACTACTTTCAAGGTGTGTGCAAAACCTCTGAAATGCTGGACTATTTGTTGAACCCCTTTGGAACGCTGTGCAGGTGATTCCCAGTGCCCAGGTTGGTGGCGGGGCATGGACGACGGTTGGCGCAAATGGCAAGACAAATGCACCTATACCTGCACCTGCACCTGCACCTGCACCTGCACCGGTGCCTGCTCGCCCACCTGTCGCTCTATCCGTATCTACACAAGCGGCGCCTACACCTCGCCCAAATGGTACAGCAGTCCGCCCAACTGCACAGACTGTCCCAAAGGCTGCTGCTGCTGCTACCCCTTCACGCATAGACGACACTCCCGCCATGTCTACACACGATTTCCTCAAGTGGCTGAGTGATACGCTGAAAGGGCTTAATCATTCCGTGAACCGTGAGTCATTCTTCTAGATCGTTTCATCAGGTGTTTCTGATACATGATTGGTGACCAGTGGAAGACATCACGCAGATGCTCCTCTCATTTCCTCTCGACCCAGACCCTTCTACATCAGAGATCATTTCCGACCTGATCTATGCGAACAGTACAACACTTGATGGGCGGCGGTTCGCGGCAGAGTTCATTAAGCGCCGCCGGGCCAGTGGTACAGCCGGTCCAGGACCGAATGGGAACGGAAAAGTGTCAATCGCAGACGTGGTGAAGACGACACCACGGGCTGCTCAGCCCGAATGGGGCTTCAAAGTTGTGAATAAGAAGAAGAAGGGGAGGGCGTGAGTGGGAGTGGGAGTGGGAGTAGGAGAGGAATGGAGGCTGTTTTACCTGTTGTCCGCCTACGCACATGCATACTCATAAGCATACTGAGACGCTCATTCACTTGTTTTATCTCATCTCATGAATAATTTTGTGTGGTCGATCGAGTCCTAGCTTCGAGTACCATTGCATTAATGCAATGTACTATGATTGTATGTCCTGTACTTGACTTTCGAGCAGAGTGCCAGAGTCTTTCACTGAAGTAGGATGATCCCCTGACCCGCGTCATCCATAGCTCATGAGGTACAACATAAAATACATACAAGTGTTTTATTAGTACTCATTATACATACTGGAGTACAGTAATCGAGCAAATATGAACGAATATGAACAAAGTATATGACGTAGAATTTAAAGAAAACAATCAGATTACACCACTCCTTCTCATGTTCACAACCAACTCGTCCCCTCAGAGAAGGAGAAAGGTATCTACTTCTACTTCTGCCTCGCTGACGGGAGACGAAAGTGCGGGTGATTCCATAGTCGAATAAGACTCTGGCACGTTCACCTGAGAAGGAATCATCTGCTCAGATGTCAAGAAAGAAGACGCCGCCGCCGGGGGAAAGGATGCCGAAATGTTTGTGGTATCCGCGGGGGAATCAGCGTCCGCATGGGTCAAAGTCGTAGAATCGGGAAAAGAGGCGGGAACAGAGATGCCGATGGTGTTTTGGGAAAGTGAATCTGAGGTATCAATTGCAGGTG
>QFEX01000599.1:31119-43000 GCA_003316505.1 Suillus alpinus
TTCGCAGAGAAATACCAACTAGAAATCGTCAAAGCTGACGGTCTTACTTCGCTTCTCCGACTGCTCCAGTCTACTTACCTCCCACTCATCCTATCTTCTGCCGCTTGTGTCCGTAACGTCTCCATTCACCCACAGAACGAGTCCCCTATCATCGAATCCGGATTCCTGCAACCACTCATCAACCTTTTGTCATTTAAAGACAACGAGGAGGTTCAATGCCACGCCATTTCCACACTGCGTAATCTTGCTGCCAGCTCGGAGAAGAATAAGACGGCGATCGTGAAAGCAGGCGCGGTGCAGAGCATCAAGGAGCTTGTACTGGAGGTGCCGATGAATGTGCAGAGCGAAATGACTGCCTGTGTTGCCGTGTTGGCTCTTAGCGGTCAGTCACGTGTGTTTGGCGATACTTTCTCTGCTGACGGGTTCGACAGACGAGCTCAAGGGCCAACTGCTTGAGATGGGTATTTGTGAAGTGCTAATTCCATTAACAAACTCACCTAGCTCGGAAGTTCAAGGCAACAGTGCTGCGGCCCTTGGTAACCTATCCTCGAAAGGTGAGTTTAGCAGGGTTTGATCTTTCCAGCAATTGACCTTTTCCCAGACGGCCGAACTGCATCTGACGACTACTCTGCATTTAATGACGTATGGGAGAAGCCTGATGGCGGCATGCACCGATATCTTTACAATTTCTTGACGAGCGTAGACGCCACGTTTCAGCACATTGCCGTTTGGACGATCGTGCAGCTACTGGAATCGGGAGATCCTCAATTGATTAGCAATATCCGCACTTCTGGCCTATTGAACCCATCGATCCGGCAGCTCGCATTGTCACGTACACCATCGGCGACATCATCCGTTGGTACGCCTCGCTCGCACCGGTCACAGTCACAGTCATATGCAGATACGGACACGGGTGAAGGTCAGGGGGAGATCCAGTTGCTTGCACGGCGAATTCTGGAGTTCGTTGACGGAGATGTTGATGGGGCAAATCCGCGAAGCGCAACCGCGTCTCATATGGCCGGGTCTTCTGTTAGTAGTGCCAGGGACGAGGAACTCAGAAGGAGCGTGCGGGAGGCGTTCTCGACTGGTTCCCATCACTAGCTAGGCGGCTAGTAGGATTCGGTATATATCCTTCGTTCACGGTCTGTGCTTTGCCTTTCCGTTGTACATCCTTTGCCTTGTTCATCGTTGTGCATCTTTTGTTCTTAATCGTATACTTATGTTCTTAGTTTTTTGTTTTGTTTCGTGGCTGATGAGTTTTCTTTTCACGGTTCCCGATGCCTTATGTTGATTGAACGGTGACGATTACGACTGAATGCTTGTGCATAGGCAGCATAGCTAGTACCTGACGAATAGATTTTACTGCTGCCAGCGTTGAATGCGTGTAATGAGGCTAAATTTAGATTCTATTGTTCCACGACGCTGTGATCACGATTCTCATCCTTGTACCGTAGCACAATAATGACAATGGCTATTGCGGCTTTCCTGCCCTCAAAATCCCTCAGTTCTGTAAGTTTTCGTCTGTTACTTTTTTTCTTCTTCTCCATTTTAGACCTGCGCCCGGACGGTTGATCCGCTTCAGAAGGGCTATAGCTTGGGCCTGACCAGCCTCGTGTTTCAAAAGGCCGAGGCTATTCAATTTCTTTCAACTGAAGCAGACAGAACGGGTTTATCGCGTGGTTCCCTGGCTTGATAAGGTGTGTTGGTCACGGTGTTGCTGTCTCTCTCTGACTCTCTTTCCATTTCTCTCCTAGTGGTACTTATTATTGGACCACCAGGATTCAATAAATTTTCTTCGCTGCTCACGCACTGGATCGTGGCCCGGTGCTTCGATCGCTCGTGAACTCTTTTATTCGCAGAGCACGTCCGCCGTTCAATAGAGATCCACCTTTACCGCATTTACGACCCACCATGTACACTTTCCTTCCACTCATTGCTCTCGTACTCGTCCCCGCATCCCTGGTCCAAGGAAAGTCATTTCTCCTCAGCCATGCACACAAGGTCGCCGTCAAGCACAGCGCTGGCCTCGCGCGCGACCTCCGCGTGGCGTTCGGTGGCATCCTGACCACACAGCCTAGCCCCTCAGCAGATCAGAATTACTACTGCGTTGGCTCAGATGGCGAGGGCGTCAGCATGCCTTCATCAGGCAATTCTTCATCCCCAACCACGAAAGGAAACACGACTTCAACTGGAACGGCTGTGCCGTCAAGCACGAGTGTTGCATCATCACCTTGGAAAGCAGCAGAGAGTTACAGCGGGCAGACGTTTTTCAATGGCTGGAGCTTTTTCACTGCAGCAGACCCGACAAATGGGAATGTTCAGTATGTAGATCAAGGCACAGCTCAGAGCGCAGGTCTTATCCAGATAAACTCAAAGGGGAACGCCGTGATGCGCGTTGAAACAACGCCACAAGTGCAGACCAATCGCCAGAGTGTGCGGATCACCACGCAGGCCACTTTTGATGGTGGCTTGGTTGTAATGGATGCCGTGCATATGCCCACTGGTTGTGGAACGTGGCCTGGTATGTAGCGATGTAATTCTACATTGCATTTTGCTGACATCAGCGTTAGCCTTTTGGACAAATGGCCCTAATTGGCCAGCGGGAGGCGAGATCGACATCATCGAGGGCGTGAACAACTACACGAACAATCAGGCAACGATTCACACTAACCCAGGATGTATACTACCCTCCACCAGCAGCACCCAGCTTAACATGTCTGGAACATTGGTTGCATCCACTGATTGCTCAGCAGCTTCCACTGGTAACCAGGGGTGTGGAATTCGTTCAAGCATGAGCAACTCGTTTGGGTCAGGTTTCAATGGAATCAGTGGTGGTGTTTATGCTAGTAAGTACCTTAGGCATGGTCTTCTTTGAATACGCTAATGGTGGGTACAGTGCTCTGGGACACCTCCGGCATCAAAGTGTACTTCTTCCCCCGTGGATCGATACCATCAGATATATCTGCAGGAGCACCGCAGCCTCAGAATTGGCCGCTTCCTATGGCTAGCTGGCCCTCAACGGATTGCAATCCATACCAGTTCTTCAATACCCATTCCGCCATTTTCGATACCACGCTTTGGTAAGTTTTTATTCTTGCACAACTGAGTATCTTGATGATAATCGGCATGTAGCGGTGACTGGGCAAGCGCCGTCTGGAACGGCACAGGCGTGCCTGGGCAAGATGTAAGCTGCGCACAACAGACTGGTTTCTCGACGTGCTCGGCATTCGTCCAGGCTAGTGGTGGTTCGTTCAGCGAAGCTTGTAAGTTCCGTATATTGTTCATGTTTCTATCCAATGGCACTCACTGTGGCTACAGATTGGGAGGTATCCAGCGTTAAGATCTACCAAGACACGTCATGAAATATTCACGAAACTGGAGGAAAAACACGCTTATTTAGATCTATCGCTGTATTTGCTAGGGTATATATTGTAGCTCTACATATGATGGAATACACACGGCCACACACGCCAGCTGGTGTTTTATGTTACTAGTGTGATCCCAAAGCCGTTCGTGACTTTACTTCGCAGATTATCATTGGGAGATGCACAGCTATATTCCATGTACGTTGCCATAACGGCGCTATGGCTCTGCGACAGTCCTAATCATGAGATCTCCCCTCCGCTCTGCCTCACCAGCCTCCATGCGAGCAGAATGGCTTCCAAACTGCATCGCTTTTTTCTTCCTCACGCTCGCCTCCAGAAGCCCCACCTTGTGCGCAGCAAGCCGCAGTAACATTTTATCGCCGAGCCCCAGCTCAAGCCGTGGATCAAGCTTGATGTGCACGGGGAGTCCCGCAAGGAAAGAGACAACCGTGAGCGAAAGGAAAGGGTGCCGCGTTTCCTTGCCGTGAGAGGAAATGACGCGGTCGTCTCGTCCGAGGTTGCGAGTTGGTATACGATCGAGTTCGAGCTGGAGCTGGATGACAGCATGAGAGAGTTGTTGTAAGCTGTGGGTGGGGAGGGTAGCTTACCTCGTCAATAACGCCCTGCCAGCCTCGAGTCGCGTACGCAGTACGGTGACGGCCGTATCCACCAAGTAGCTCATCGGACCCGAGACCATTGAGAAGGACTCGTGCTGTGCTTGCGTATGGCTGATAGCCATCAGACGCCGACGAAATTCGTACCCGGCCCGCCCCTTTGGAAGCAAAGTACAGCGCCATAGCAAGGCTCTGGGGAAATGGCGTCAGAACGTTGTCTATCTTAGGAAGATAACCTTACGAGATCCATTACAGTTCTTCCAGGGAACATGATAGCTTCGACAGGTGCCCGCGCAGCTTGAAACTCCTATTTGATTACAGATCAGAAGCCTCGTCGATCTGAAGATGTACATACAGACCTCATATGGAACATCCACCTCGACCTGGTGGAATGAACAACGTTTTTGCCAAAGAATTCATAGACTCACAAAATTCCATGTCCGACCGTGACATATCCGCCTCAACTCTTCAACCTCCTGCAAGCCTGTCACACGGTCTGGAACCATGTACGAGGTGGATTCCTTCACGGTTCCATTGGTCTCTGCTGCTTTGAGTTGTCGCTTCTTCTCGCGCTTGGGAATAGCCCCTATGTTACCATCAGTTTGGACCTGTATTTTTCGCGGATTTTCAAAAGCCACATTAAGGAGGTCTATGGGTTCATTCAAGGGTACGTGTCTAGAGAACACGAAATAATAAGAAGCGCCGAAATGGAGGATGGCATCAAGGTACCTATGTGCAAGGAAGGCTAGCACCGTTGAATCGATACCGCCACTGAAGAGGACTGCGACCTGCGCTTTCCCCTTTTCCGATGACGTTTTTCGCGGTATGTTTTGAACGCGAAGCATCACGCTTCTGTCAAGGTGGTCGATAAGGTGATCAACGGCGATGGCCAGATCGTGCGGTAGTATTGCGGAGTCCAACGAGAGCACAAGCGGTGGCGCATCTGGAGGAAGCGCAGTGTTCACGCGACTAAGCTTTGCCTACAAAAGGTCAAATCATGAAAAGCACATGTCATCTCAAATGCACTCACGAATGGCAGAATTTGCTGGCCCATATGCCGTGAAATACATGTCAAGCTGCTGTCGAAATTTTGCGCGACCTACATAGATTAGCAACTACAGTGTGTCTACCATGGGCTGGCTTACCCCGTTAGATTCGCGCAGTTTTCTTACATCGAGGCAGAAGATCCCCTCAGTGGATAGTTCTTCCATGATGCATCCCTGACCGTCTCCAATGGAGACAGATGCAAGTAAGAAATAGGGATTAGAGACAGAAGGCTTGTGAATGAGCAGGGATCGGCGTCCAAGGGGGTCTCGAGCAAAGTACAATTTTCGAGATTCGGCCTAGGCACGGAAATGTCAGAAGAATACATTTGAATACTGCCAACGCAGCCTACATGGTAATAGACGAATGCATATCTATCGCGTACTAAATTTCAGCGGGAAAAGATGCACCCACGACACAAAGAACTCACGGCCCCTCGATCTTCCCTAACAGGAAAGGGAGATCATCCATTGCGGAGAGGGAGTGTATGCTTTGGAAGAGCTTTGCACCGTCGTTTTCATCTGCATTGACCTATGTCAGAATAATGTTAGCCTTGGCCACAGCGGCAGAGCCTTCGGACTGACATTCAAGCCTTCGAACACCTCTCCATTCCAGCAAAAGACGTCCCCATCCTGTTGATGAGGCTGCACTATGGGTGCGTTGCCTCGAAGTCGGAGCTCAGAAGCAAAGAACTCGAGATCGAGTGTGCATGTCTCGTTCTCATATGTGGCCTGTGCCTCACCAGGGCATGTACCTTGGATTCGGACGTGATGGGATCCTTGCGCATCAGGACCTGTGGAGTACCTCGATCGGTTAGCCTAGCCGTCGAACGGGAGCGCATCAAACACACCACGAGCGGCATTGGCGACTTTTAATCGCTCGGACAACTCGCGAAAAGCTTCGTCCGGTCCGCTACGGATGTTATCGATGTCGCTACAACATCCTACGCGAAGCGAGCAGATGATGCCGCACATGAAGAGTCTGAGTGGAATTTTAAAAATGAAACAATAAAATATTACTATCGATCGAATCCGTCAACCATTTGATACTTTTGATGAGACTGAACTCGCACCGATATCAATGCATGTCGCTCATCTGATCACGCAAAAATTATCGAAGGGTCAGAAATCGGCAGTCATTGATTTATTTTGCTACTCCCACAACATGATACGTATCATACTAATAGTGCACCCGAAATACAGTTGCGATACAAAAATTGATGAGGAAACGCTGCAGAATAAAATCTATTGAGACAGAGCAAGTTAGTTGTACGTGTTTCATGTACACCTTTAAGCGGAGTATGAGCTGGCAGAAACATTGCCTCCACGTCCAGTCCAGTTGATGTCTGAAGGTAACCTGGTTAAAAACGTGCAGTCAGATAGAGACGGAGCACATACGGATGTCCCGGTCCTTAAGTAGGCGGGGGTTCTCCTTACCGGGCATCACACGGAAGGTGTGTGCACCGAAGTAATCACGCTGGACATTTGGTGAGCATGTTATCTGGTCTGACGCAAAGTGAGCATACCTGGGCCTGGAGGAGGTTGGCAGGAACAACTTCGCTCCTGTAACCATCGAAGAAAGCAAGGGCAGTCGAGAAAGCGGGGGTGGGAATGCCCCAAAGGACGGCCTGAGCGATGACACGCCTCCAGCCGGGTTGTGCTTTGTGCACAGCTGCACACAATGTCATTGGACAGTACCAATCAGTGACTAAGTATACGAACCCTTGTTGAAGAAGTCATCGAAGAGCAAAGACTCAAGGTCCTTGTTCTTCTCGTAAGCGGAAGTGATGTCACCAAGGAACACACTCTGTGACAAAGTTGTAAGCCTCGGGAGCACAATATTTGGATTCACATACCTTGATGATGCATCCGCCTCGCCACATACGGGCGATACCAGCGTAGTTCAAGTTCCAGTTCAACTAGATTCCTCGTTTGAGTGTATACTTTGGTAATTAGAAGGTTACGAACCTCCTTAGCAGTCTCCCTCATGAGCATGAAGCCTTGCGTGTAAGAAATGATCTTGGAGGCATACAACGCCTGCTCAAGGTCATCAATAAACTGCTGCTTGTCGCCGCGGAAGGATTCCCTTTGGGGGCCATTGATAACTTTGCTGGCGCGCACGCGCTCTTCCTTGATAGCGGACAAGCAACGTGCGAACACAGCCTCACCGATGAGCGTGACTGTGAATTTACAAATCTCGGTTAGAGATCGCACTTAGTTCGGATCTGGGTACATACCGGCAGTGCCAGCGTCAAGGGCAGCAATTGCAGTCCATTTTCCGGTACCCTTCTGACCAGCCTTGTCGAGTATTTTGGTGACGAGGGGTTCACCGTCGTCGTCGTTGAATTTGAGAATGTTGGCGGTAATCTCAATGAGGAAGGAGTCAAGGACACCCTTGTTCCACGTCGTGAAGATATCAGCAATCTCGCTCTCGCTGACACCAAGGCCACGTTTGAGGATATCGTAGGCCTCAGCGATCAGCTGCATATCACCGTATTCGATACCTGGAATGATTTCCTTAACCCCACAAACTACAGGGGGGTAAATAAAGATAATCACCATTGTGAACCATCTTAACGTAGTGACCAGAACCAGTCTCGCCAACCCAGTCACAGCAGGGTTCACCGCTGACCTGAGCAGCGGTTTTCTGGAAGATCTCCTTGATAGCGGGCCAGGCAGCGGTTGAACCACCAGGCATGAGGGAGGGGCCATGACGAGCACCCTCCTCACCACCAGAGACACCAGAGCCGACGAAAAGGAGGCCCTTGGCTTCAAGCTCCTTGGTGCGGCGGATGGAGTCAGGGTAGTGAGAGTTACCGCCATCGATGACGATATCGCCCTTCTCTAAGTAGGGCTCGAGTTGCTGAATGAAGCTGTCGACGGCTGGACCAGCCTTGACGAGAAGGATGATCTTGCGAGGGCGCTTGAGTTTTGCGCAGAGCTCCTGGATGGAGTGTGCACCCTGGACCTTGGTACCTATAGGGACAATTGGGGTAAGCAATAGGGATGGAGGGGTATGAGGTCATAGATAACCTTTTGCCTCGTTGGCGAGGAAATCATCGACTTTGCTGGTAGTACGGTTGTAAGCAACAACGGTAAAACCTTTGTCGTTCATGTTGAGGATGAGATTTTGACCCTTTTGTAAAATTCAGTAAGATGCAACGGCTGATATGCATAGATATCTTACCATGACGGCGAGACCGATGAGGCCGATATCACCTCTGCGGGAGAGAGAGGGGTCAGTGTATTCATACTAGATGATGAGGATGAAGACGCACACTGGGGCCGACATTGTGGGTTGATGTGGTTATGGAATAAGAGAGGATGATGGAATTGTGAAGGAAAGATGGGTTGCAATCCCGATGGATTACCTAGATTAAGAGTCCAGCGGAGGGCAATGGCGTGAGACTCAAGATATCAATTTCCTCCCATGATCTGAATCAGCCAAATGGATGGCGATGATATTGATCACAGCCCAATGGCTCAATTCACTTGATAATCAGAAACCAAGCTAATCTTTCCTATCGTTAGCGTAATTATCGCAAACTTGCCTACGCCCAAAGCATGTAGCCTAACGAGCCTGGGGCGCATTCGTCGTAGCAGTGACTTTCTCGTGGGCAATATGACAGACAGCGAGAGAAAAATCTCATGTTCTACTGCGAAAACAAATGTTTGAGACTCACTGACGATCTCACACAACATATCGCGGTGAGGACAAGGCTGCCGCCAGCCAGTGAAAGACTCTTCATCCGAGCCAATAGCAACCCGGTCGATCCGGAGACAATTCCCAGTCCTACAGCGCCTAATGAACGCGTGCGCCGGAACCGTGTCTTCTCTAACCCAAGCTTAAAGTAACCATTACACGTCCATCTTGTGACCAGGGCAAATCTTGCTTAATACTCTGGGACAGCTTTGAACTATAGATATAACTGCTTACTGTACCTGCGTTTCGACGGCCCATCCCAGCACACGAGCGCGAGTGACACATGTCATCTGCCCGACAACCTTTCCCTCTCTCCATTAATACAGTCCAGAAATCGGGTGTAGTGTGCGAAGGATGGGTTCTCAAGAAGAGAAGGAAAAAGATGCAAGGTATGTTCCTCGACCCTGACCTCCAACTCCTTTCCCAGCTAATGGAACTCCCGTCGTGGTGCAGGGTTTGCTCGGAGATACTTTGTCCTCGATCAGTCCGGTTCCTTGTCCTACTCAATCGATCCAAAGCGTCCCATACGCGACCAAATATTCCTCCCTCATGCTGCGCTGTCCACTGCTATTGGTCGTAAAGATATACACGTAGACTCGAGTAATGCTACGTTTCATATCAAGTGCTTGACCGCAGATGACTTCAATACATGGTCAACTGCAATAAGGTGAATCAGGATTCTGGAATTCTGACGTGTTTGACACTAAGAGTGGCACACGTAGACAGTTTGTCCTTCCTGAAGGACGACGGTCCCTTGCAGGAAAGACCACTCCTCGCCTGAGTCAATCCCAGTTCAATAGATCTGGGATTATCGCTGAGGATATTGGTTCTGTATGTACTCACCCCATTGCACAGCACAAATGCACGTCGCTGACGCGCTCAACAGACGATATCTGAGTTGGAAGCTGCTTTCGCCGCCCTCCAATCCGAAAGTACACATGAGAGGAGTCAACCTTCACTGAAGTCCAAGTCAGAGAAGGATAAGCATCATCACCATCCGTTCAACATGTTCAAAAAATGTGTTCTTCCATCCTTTTTTTTGGATCACTGCATTTGTTGACCCAAGTCCTTTCAGCCCACCAGGTTAACGAGGACGGCACGCTACCAAAGAGCAATCTTGATTCTCTGTCGAACGTTCGCTTTCAACAAATCAATACTGCCCTTGCATCTCTTAAGTCACAACATGCTGCCCTACTGAAGTCCTTACAGGCGCATGATGGCACAGCACCACCAACAGCTCGCGGCTCTCCTCTTCCTCCTACTACAGAAGAGAAGGAAGAAGAACCCCTCTCAGTTTCACGCTTCAATACAGCACTTGCCCGTAGATCAAACTTGGCAATTTCCATGTCGAGTCTGAGCGATACCACACCTAACGAATGGTTTGACGCCGAAGAGGATTTAGGCGAGGAATTCTTCCTGGACGTGCCCACCCCAGATGAGGAGATGGAGCTCTTAGTTCCCCAATCCGACACTAGTAGCTTAAATCAAACCGAATCTGGCGATGAGGAGAAGCCTTCCCCACCCCCAGCCCATGATCCAGATCCCTCTGTGAACGCTCGTCAAGTGGTACGACGGACGCGCTTACCTTCGGGACCGGTCGGTGACGAGGGCAGTTTATTCGCCATTCTCAAGAACAATGTCGGAAAGGTGACTTTCTTGCTTTGGATGTCACAAACTCATCGCTAATGGACATGTCAAAGGACTTGTCTACGATCGCCTTTCCTGTATCGTTCAATGAGCCCCTGACTTTGTTGCAACGCACAGCAGAAGAACTGGAATATTATAATTTGTTACATCAAGCAACTGAGGCTAATGATCCCACTCAACGCTTATGCTTCGTTGCCGCGTTTGCTGTGTCCGGGTATGCACACACAAGATATCGGACCGGTCGCAAAGGCTTGTAGGTACACCCTATTTTACTTCTTCCGATAGCCCTAACAACAAGGTCAGCAATCCCATGCTCGCTGAAACGTTTGAAGACGTGCGAATGAAGTTCCTGGCTGAGAAGGTGTCCCACAATCCTGTCATAATTGCATACCACGCAGAAGGCAAAGGCTGGGAATTGAATGCAACTTCGGCCGGGAAGACCAAGTTCTGGGGTGAGGATCATGTCTGATAGCTGTGCCGGTAGTTGATGTGGTTGATTTAAAATAGGCAAGAGCTTGGAAGTCATCCCCCTTGGGACGACGCGGCTGAAGATTGGGAACGATGAGTATGAATGGTGAGCAACGGTTCGTCGTGCCTTTACCGTGTATTACTGACACTGGCAGGAACAAACCTTCATCATTTATGCGAAACCTGATGATGGGCACAAAGTACCTGGAACACTGTGGCAAGATGACGATTGAAAACACGACGAGCGGTGCAACATGCGTCCTTGACTTCAAGCAAAGTGGGTATTGGGGTGCATCTAATGAAGTCTCTGGGATGGTTCTCTCTCCATCCCGTGAGGTATCTGCCCGCATAGAAGGCAAATGGGACGAACAAATCGCGCAAGCGCTCGACTCTTCCTACTTGCACGTCCTCTGGCGCATCACTCCATTCCAGAAGGAATCCCCCCAATACTATGGCTTTACTGCATTCGGCATGACGTTGAATGAGATCACGAGCGACCTCGAGGGCCGTTTGCCTCCTACGGATTCACGATTCCGACCCGATGTGCGTGCCCTAGAACATGGGGACGACGATGAGGCGGAGGCTCAGAAGACGCGTGTTGAGGAGATGCAGAGGGATAGGCGGAGACGGGGCGCGGATCGAGCTCCAAGGTGGTTCAAGCAGGACGGGGAAGAGTGGACATATGTGGGAGGCTATTGGGAGGCTAGGGCAAGGGGGTGGAAGGACACTCCAGTCGAGCCACTTTGGTGATATGTTAGGACTCTATTGACACTCCATCTCTATTTATATGAGGGTAGATTAACCTCTTCGGATCTATATTATGATGTGGCCCATCCGGGTGTGTTTGAATAGGTTTGAATGCATGTATGTCGAGCGCGTCGAAATGGACGCGCTCAGCATATCCAAAAATGGACGTAACAGCAGAAATGAAATTTTGCAACCGAACCGAACACGAAAACGTTTCTCCTCAATATAAGACCGTGCAGAGGCAGGCGAGGAGGGCTGCAGAGGATGAAAATGATTTCAACAACCCTGCGGAGC
>QFEX01000610.1:0-12401 GCA_003316505.1 Suillus alpinus
CTGGACACAATCTACGGCCATTTGGCATGTCCGGGGTACTGGTTCTACGTCCAAATTGACTGAATGGTCTGAAGGGAGGGAAAAAAGTGAGAGCTCGTATGTAGTGGTGGTAGCATTGAAAGGGAAATAGCGGTAGGAAGTTGAACTTGACGAAATTTTTTCAGGTGACTTACTTACATAAGCTTCCTGTTAAGGTCGAGCATTGTGACGCGCTGGTATCACAAAGTTATGCAACCGGTGACCATTCAGTCGAGAAATGCTGGTACACTTGCGAGACATGACAAAAAAAATACAACCAAGATGAAAATATGACATATCTTATCCTTGGATTTCAATTTGTTTATCTTATATATTACTTTATCTACCTTTGTCTTTGCATGTAATTTTGTGAATTTCTGATTTGATCTTAGCAATTATAACTAGGAAAACCATCTCCTCGCCAATTTCCTGATGCCCTAGACCTTCCTTCTTCCCCAGTACATCTCAACACATGTACAACCTCCCCAGCGCAGTCGCAAAAGCGGGACTGACTTTGCCGATTATATCACTTGGTCAATTCTTAAATAGAAATGTTACATGTTGTCAAGTGACTGTCCACATCAGCATCCAATGTACATCGGCTAAACCTTTGTATGGGAGAAAATCTAAACCTTGTTGCAGAGTATCCTCATTCTGAATCCTCGTTGTAAAACCTGAGCGAGGACCTGATCAATTCCTTCAGTATTAATGAGACATGTTAAAATATCCAGAAGACTAGTGCGATCCAGGGCCAGCACTAGATGTGTGGATGTGGTTGGTTACAAAAGACACTTCAATTCATGCGGTGAAAAAGTGGGTATGCACAGCCACAATTATGGGCTGATAGTGACCTCGTAGTTACAAGGTAACAAACCTCAGCACATCACAAGCTCATGCACCACATCAGTAAAATATCGAATCTATTTTCGGTTCTGAATGTATATTTATTCTTATTTTTTGGGGCTTGACCGGGTTTGCGGAACCGTTCAAACACAGCGAAAAAAATTGAGATAAAGGCCACCCGCGCTCTTAATTCTACTTTGCTGCTCTTGAAAAGTCACTTATCAGGCATTCACCGGCAAAAACAGCAGTAATAAGAGAGCAAATGGCATCACATTGTCCAATGGCAAAGTACGAAAATGCGGTGAAAATTGGAAGAAAGGAAAGTAATTGAGCGAAATGTAAAATGCATGTAAATGAATAAAAGGGGATTAAAGGAGAGGAAATGCGGATGATGAAAAACATTACGAGTGATGGCGGAATAGGCAAAATGCGACAGTACGAAGGATGGGCACACAACACGAATTTACTCGCTGTTGGAAACTCGCAGCGAGCAGCGCGAAAATGAGATCTATAAAATGCTATTAGTCCATTAATGAGGGAAAAATAGAACTGATGTTCATTACCACAACATGGTGCGCCGGTCAAGTTCCTCCGATTCATTGTCGTTGTTGAGGTGAAGGTACTTCAAGAGGCTGGTGCTGCCTGATTTCTTCAGTAACTTCCGGGCCATCGATGTCGTGTCCTTCAGGAAGATGTCACCCTTTGTCTTGACACTAACCATGTAACTTGTGGTCTCTGACCCCCAGTTATTGACGGAGAAGGCATGTTCGGTAGTGCTGAGAATGCCGGTGGCCTTGTTGAAGGTCTTTGGTGTCCGCAGCTTGCGCTTCCTTTGTGCAGGACGAAGATCGATTGTCATCTGCATCCATTGGTGTGTCATTGTCTGCATCTGTTG
The DNA here is from genome assembly GCA_003316505.1 of Suillus alpinus. Taxonomy (NCBI): domain Eukaryota; kingdom Fungi; phylum Basidiomycota; class Agaricomycetes; order Boletales; family Suillaceae; genus Suillus; species Suillus alpinus. Next base: position 1,757 of record QFEX01000610.1, read on the forward strand.
GTGCGTCGTTGTCTGCATCTGTTAGCATGTTGTCATCCGCATCCATTGGCGCATCAATCTCCAAGTCGGTGTCCAAAAGCTTGTCCTTCAAGCCCACCGTTGGAAGTGATTCATCCTCGGTAAGCTCGGTCAGCAGATCTGTAATATGTAGTGTCCATTTGCTACATGAGAATTAATTATTTTTTATTTAGCGGCTCGCCACGCACCTTAACTGCAGATGGCTTCGGGAGGATGGTGTCCAGGCGTTCCTCTGAATCATCCAACGGCTCGTCGCCAAAGCCGCCAACAAGAGCCTGAGTAGTATCAGCAATGACAGGGGGGATTTTACACAGGCTGCGAGAGCCAGTGGTTACACCCCACACCGACGTAGCATGAGAACCAGACAAAGCGCTACTTGGCGGCCCATGTGCCAAGGACAATGCTGAGGCTGTGGTTTGAGACTTGGAAGCGCTTGACATGGGCCGATCAGTTGAGTCTGGTACAACATTTGAAGCCCAACCCTTGATGCGCCCCGACAATGAAAACTTGGACTTCGTCCTGAAATTTGAGGTCAAGTTGAGGAAGAAAAGTGTTGATTCAGTAAGTATCAACATCGTTGTTGATCAAAAGAAGAAAAGATGCACGTCAGAGTAGAAGACTTTCCTTTCTTGTCTTCAACACATGCCCCTGACTGCGAACCTCGAGCTGTGTCCTTGATAAGAGACGTGTCCTTCTTTGTCTTCTTCTTGGCTTTGATCTTGTCATCTGCGTCGTCCTGCTTATTTTTTGCATCTTGATCCTCAACAGTACCATCCTCGCGTGGGCCAGCATCACCAAACATTTGCAACCTACTCTCGCTGGTGTTTTCTGCCGCCAGAAGCTTCTTATCTGCTGGAGGAGGTGCTGCCTTTTTCTTGACAGGGCGAGTGCGGGGTTTTACTGCCTTTGGCTTCTTCGTCATGCTTTGCACCTCTGCCTCCTTCATCTCTCCCTGCATGGCAGCAAGCCACTGCAACCCCTGGACTGCAGCCTGCTCTTGAGCTTCGCGGGCTTCCTGGAGGAGTTTGTCATCCTCTGCTTTCTTGGCCCGAGAGCGCCACTGATTTCGTCCTTCCAGTTCAGGCAAGCCCGGGTGTTTGTTTGCATTCTGTGGGCGAGTGCGGCGCAGCTCGGTGATGTCAGTCATTACTGACCAGTAGCAGATTTCAACAGGGTAGCACACTGGAGATAGGCGAAAAAAGTGAGAGAACTGTGAGTGGTTGGAGTTGAACCTTGACTGTCAGTGCGAATTTGTAAGTTCTCATATTAAAGTTAGAACTCACTCAACCAAACAAATGCCCCACTCCATTCCTATTACAGTCAGCTTGTTGGACCATCTCCTTCACGATTCAGGCTGGGCGCACACACATGCAAATCATCCGTTATTCTAGGTCAGTGTTTTGTCATTGTTCACGCCTTTAGTGTTCACTTGACGTTACAGACTAGGCGTCAATAAAACATCAACAAGAAGACACACGGAGTCATTCCTAGAGCCAGTACTGGCCATCCGAGAAGGCAAGCAGATCTCCAGAATAGTACTGGCTATTCTGCTAATAAGCAGGTATGCAGATTCCAAGAGCTACTAGCTATCCTTCCAACACGAAGACCAGCAGATCCGAAGAGCGGACAGATATCCAGAGCTAGTATTGGCTATTCTTCCAGCGCAAAGACCAGCAGATTCCTAGAGCGGGCAGATATCCAGAGCTAGTACTAGCTATCCTTCCAAGACGGAGACCAGCTGATCTGAAGCACGGGCAGATATCCAGAGCCGGTACTGGCTATTCTTCCAACGCCGCAAGGACAAGCTGATCGGAAGAACGGGCAGATATCCAGGGTTGGTACTGGCTATTTTTTCAACACCGTGAAGACAAGCTAATTCGAGGAATAGGCAGATATCCAGAGCTGGTACTGGCTATTCTCCCAATGCCGTGAAGACAAGCTGATCCCCTTGAACTTTAGTTACTGCAATGCCCGACAATATTCCTCGTACTCAATTCCGCCGACGAGACCATAGCGCACTTCAACTTCCATGTGGAAGTTGTTCATGGTGGTTCAAGACTATCGCTGGCCGAATGAAACATTGTCTTGCTGCACACCCTCATGTTGAAGGACGCGCTGGTAACATGGATGAAGGGCATGCGCACCACCATTTTGAAATGGACGTTGACGAAGGACGTGCTGACCACGATATTGACATGGGCGAGCCCTCACGTCAACCATCCCCTCAGCCAAACATTGACACAGATTTTTTTGGGCCCGGGGATCACCTGTATAGGAACTACCACATGGGTCTTGATGGTATGTTCATTTGCCGCTGTTTTTATTGTGTTTTTTCACTCAGCACAATTGCAGGCAGACCATGTGATGCTCATGGCATGTATCTCCCCCCTGGCGCTCCACCCCCCCCTCCTGAGAATGTAGCCTCGGATGACTGGACACCCTTTCGCAATCGTGCAGAATTTGAAACGGCAGAGTTCCTGTACACGCAAAATCAGATGCCAGCAGGTCAGATTAATCGGCTACTGGACTTATGGGCATCTACCCTTGCAAAGCACAATGACAAGCCACCATTCGCAGATCATCGTGATCTCTATGAAGTCATTGATAGTTCACCCTTTGGAGACGTGAAATGGCAATGTTTCACGGTGGCCTACGATTGTTACGCGTGAGGCGTAGACTCAGGTGGTAACTAATGTGCTATGTCCGAAGACAATAGTTCAATGCAATAGCGTTGTGTGTCGTTCAAGGGTTGTCTCGACTTGGTAACCGAAGTCGTCAAGATGAGACGAGGTGGAAGTCGTAAGGATCAAATGGCACAAAGACGAAGAGTCTAAGTGAATGAGGCTTATACGAGAGCGATCGTGCTCAAGGAAGGTCTATCAGAAGACTGAGTAGATTCAAGTTACAGAATACAAGTCTGGTAGATCGACTACTTATAGGTAAGGGAAGTTCAGGGCAGGTCGTACCAGTACAACGGTAAGGGTCAAGGGCATCGGTAGTCGATCAAGAAAGCAGTGTTCTGTGAGAAACGATCAAGAAAAGATGGGAACGATCAAAGGAAGCAGACGGGGATCAAGTATGCTGTACAAGATAAGTGATAAGGTGAGAAAAAGATAAGGGGGCCGCATGTTATCGTAACAACGATGGCAAGAGACCCGACAATCCCAAGCCCTGGATGGATGATAAGTATGATGTCTGGTTTCGTGACCTGCGTGAAGTGGTACACAACATGCTTGCAAATCCGACGTACGCTAACGAAATTGACTACCGCCCATATCAAGAATACTCAATGGAGAACAATCAGCATCAGTGGAAAGATTTTATGTCGGGCAACTGGGCATGGGACCAGGCAGTAAGTACTTGGCACATCTTCAATAATGACTGCTAAATTTGTATTTAGGATGAAATTGCTAAAGACCCGAGCACACTCGGCTCAACATTTGTCCCTATCATCCTCGGTAGCGACAAAACCACTGTTTCGGTTGGTACGGGGAACAATGAGTATGACCCGCTTTATGCGTCAATCAGTAATATTCACAACAACGTGCGACGAGCCCATCATGATGGACTGGCGATTGTCGGGTTCCATGCTATGCCATCAAGTATGTCGTAGCACAGTCTTCTAGTGTATGTTAACTAATCTATCACAGCTACCAAGGAACACGCTGAAGAGCCAACCTTCCGAAAATTTCGACGACAATTGTTCCACTCATCGCTTTCGAAGATCCTCAATCCGCTCAAACCAGGTATGACAACCCCCGAAGTCACGCATTTTGGAGATGGACACTACTGGCGGGTTATCTATGAACTAGGGCCATACATCGCAGACTATGAGGAGCAAGTCCTATTAACGTGTATCATTCGTGGTCGGTGCCCTAAGTATGTACTAATTTATCATTGTATGTTTTTTAAACTAACACTAGAATCTTTGCAGATGTATGGCACCTTGTGCTAATCTGGATCAAGATGTGTTGTGTCGCTGTCGCGACTACGTAGAGGCGCTGATCAAAGAAGGTCCCTTAGGTGATATGTTCAATGCCACGGGAATAGTCCCAGACCTCGTAGTACGTCAATTAGTGTGCGCCTCACAGGGTCATCAACAATACTAACAATTTTATCTCAACAGCCGTTTACAAATGACTTCCCCCGAGCCAACATCTATCAGATGATCTCACCCGACATCCTCCATCAACTCGTAAAAGGAGCCTTCAAGGACCACCTCGTGGAATGGGTTGAAAAATACCTAAGACATGTTCATCCGAAATGACACGCCGAGCGAATTATGGATGACATCAATCGCAGGTAAGCTCATCCAGTGTTCATATTACATATTATTACTCATCGTATCTTAGAATTGCTGCCATGGCCTCATTTTCAGGCTTGCGGCGATTCCCTCAGGGGCGTGGCTTCAAGCAATGGACGGGAGATGATTCCAAGGCCCTGATGAAGGTAATTTGTAGATTTTCGGTCTCACTATCACTACAGAACTTATTAATCCCACAGGTATATTTGCCCGCCATTGAGGGTCATTTACCTACAGACATTGTGTGTGCCTTCCACGCACTTCTAGAATTTAGCTACCTGGTTCGCCGCAATATCATCACAGATGATGCCTTAGTCGAGATCGAAGATGCACTCTCACGCTTTCACTGTTACCGCGAACTCTTCAAGACATCGGGTGCTATTCCTACCTTCTCCTTACCTCGTCAGCATTCACTCAAGCATTATATCCAAAATATATGGCTGTTTGCTGCGCCCAACAGCCTCTGCTCGTCGATCACCAAGAACAAGCACATCAAAGCCGTGAAAGAGCCTTGGAGACGATCGAGCCGTTATTGTGCGCTCGGTCAAATGTTGTTGATCAATCAATGGCTCGACAAGCTTTCAGCAGCGTGAGTTGACTTCACACGTCAGGGGATGTTAACTGGCACTTGCCTCTCAGCAGCCATGAACACCTTAGGTGAGTCATTCGGTTTATATTAGATGTCTCGAATACTAATGTACATAACAGTTCCCATGCAGCAGATCAACGAACTCGATGAAGATGCGACGGCAGCAGCAGCAGCAGCAACAGCAGCAACAACACCTGCACACGCACACGCACTCACTACAGCAGCAGCAGCACCCGCACCCGCACCTGCGGATGCAGCACCTCTGCGGATCATCATCGATGGGGACCTGGAAATCAATGATGGACCAACCGTTCTACAAGCCTTTGTACAGCTGGCGAAAACACCCCGTAAGTTTTCTTTTTTCTTTTTTTCTCAATATCCTAACATATTCTGGACAGAGGGCAAAAAGCGCGCTCAAACTGTGCCTGCACTTGCTGAAGAACTTGGTATTCCTCACCTTCCTGACCTCCTCGGACACTTCTTATTTGAACAATTGCATTCCGACGATCCCCGCGACCCGTCTGATATACCCATCACTAAATACCCTCTCTATCTCAGCAAAATATTGGTCTTCAATTCGGCGTCATCACGATTCTATGCGCCGAGTGATTTGAGCGGTATTGGTGGCATGCGCATTGAACATATCTGCTCTTGTCCCTCCTGGCGGAATGAGCACTCGCGCTACGACTGTGTCATTTTAAACACTGACTCTAGTTTACCTGGGATGCAAGGCCTCGAGGTTGCTCAAGTTCACGCCTTTTTCTCATTCAGGTACCGGGGTGAAATATATCCCTGTGCCGTGATACGCTGGTTCGACAAAGTTGGCAATGCTGCGGATGAAGATACGGGAATGTGAATCGTTCGTCCCGGAGGTAGTGCCGAGCACGCTGTCATTCACGTCGACGCTATCTATCATGTTGCACATCTTATTCCTGTGTATGGCACAGGGTTTTTGCCTCGGGGATTCAAATATTACGACTCGTATGACGCATTTCGAGCTTACTATGTGAACAAATACGCTGACCACCACGCCTTCGAGATTGCATTTTGACCTTACTTTGTTCAGCATAGCTACTTGTACACAATTTGTATATATACTATGATTCTCTCTCTGAACATGCATTATTTCTCCTTCACACACCAAATTCTCTGAGCCACTCTGTGGCGCCTTGGAGAAAACTCATTTAACTCAAATTATCACTCCTTAGATTGATTTTCACACTTTAACACTGGCGCCAAGGCTGGGAAAGTGGCATAATGGCGGAAAATGAATTCGAGGTTTTACTGATGTACCACAGCCCTCACAACAAACAATCAAGTGCCACTGGTCTCCAGGAGCGTTGTGTGCAGCTCCTCACTCAACCAACCTCAATGTGTTGTCGGTCCCATCACAAAACCTGATTGCTGTGGTGTATTTTGTTGATGACAAGACAATCTATATTGACCTTAGAGCACTGGATAGTAATAGTGTTCACCCCCAGGCTGCTGGACGGACACTGTTTCTGTACAAGGAGCTGCCCGAATACGACGACGACCACATTGAAAGGGGAGTGAGACTCAAAGCTTGTGGGAGGCACATTGCCCGGCTCAGCCGATTTTTGTTTTCTCGAAAACAATGGGTTGCTAGTTGTCAGCGAGGATTTGAAGTTCTATTCAATCGAGGATATATCCCGTCCGCCACAATTACTAGCGTGCTTCCTGGACAATATGACCAATGCATGATGTACACCTCAGGTCTTGACCATAAAAATCGACTACTATGCTTTACTACATATGATCTAGTCTTCGTCATTTCTCCAAGAGGGTTTTCTTCAACCTAGATGGAATAGCAGCAGCAGCAGCAGCAACGCCAATACCATGGAATTGTTGTGGTCCTTCAAACACCCGTGTTTTTGAGCACCTACCCCGATTCAAAATCCACTTGAGTGACTTTTGCAGTCATTTCATGTCGGCGCGCCAAGCAAGCAGTGTATGTTACGTATGATGGACTTCAGTCCTCTAGCTGTGACAAACAACTGGGGTCTAGGACGAGTGGTGACAGAGCCATCTACGACAGACATCCCTGATGAAAAGTCTGGGGCAAGCTTCACAACGTCTCTGCCTCACGTCGAGGTCATATTGGATAGAATATTCGACGAGTTACAGCACATATGGCTCGATAGGGATCGCACTTATTTACTCAACTTCATTTAGGCATACAGCATGGTATATTCCATTCAGTGTCTTACTGATTTCACTAGCAGGCTTGAGGTCATTGACTTCTAGAGCCTTGTCTGTTATCAGCTAGTCAATTTAGCTAGTTAGTTGTGAATACGAGTCGCTGACCTTGTCAACACTTAGACTACTCTTCAGAGTCGAGATCTTTTGAATGGACTTTGTTGGAGCCTTCTAACGTTCCATGGAAGTGGGCTGGGTGATTAGAAAGTTAAACGTAGCAGAGGTACAAAACTTGACCTAGGCTATGTGACAGAGCTAAGGTGTTTTCTGCGGTTGGAGATGAGTCGAAGCTATTGATCATGCAGGAAGAGAGGGAGAATGCCCATTTGTGCATGCAAATTAAGTTGCATGGACCAATCCCCGCATGCATGACATGATGCATTCAAGGAGTTGATTGGTACAAAGTGAGCATGATCTTACTCCTAAATATGACATCTCGTAACCATCATGGGAACGGTTGCGAGCTGTCAGTGGGGTGGCGGGGGTGAGACATGTAACGTGTATGACCAGAACATATAGAAGTCTAGAATTTGCATACTGGCGGCACATGGGCAACCATGAGATCCTCGAAGAACAGCGGATACACAACGGAAGCTAATACAAGCATCAATAAGTACATCAGATCACTCACAGTTGTCATTGAATCAAAGAGCAGAGCAACCACGCCAGTCACCCCAGAGGCCAATAATTTACTTAGGGGACAATTATCGCAAGGTCTAATAGAATACCAACAGTCAGTGCATAATTTACAGCTAAATAGAAGATGTACGCACACCGCCTGTGAGATATCACCAAGAGTAGAATGTAGCAATGTCAATCACGCGAACAAATTCTCCTGCTCCCGGAAGAGGTACTGGACGAGTGTCATTCACATGGAGCATTTCTCGTGCTACTACTACACACTACTGCCAGTTGATACATGTACACACTCCTGGAAAACAATTGAGGTCATGGCGGTTCCTGTGTCAGAGTCGGCCACGAGTTTAGCATTAAATTCTCGAAGGCCAAGGATCAGACGTGGTCCCAGCACAAAGGACTGCATGATCTCAAAAATTTGAATAAAAGCAACAAAAATCTGAGTTGCCAGGGAAGAATATTGGTCCTATAGAAATGATGAATCATAGTCGCATGCAGAGGTCAGTGGCAGATTGGCATACCACTAAGATCGTTGGAGACAACAAAACAACGAGGTTGAAGGAAGAAACAGCAACAAAGCTAGCATGTCCAATCCTTCAGTGAACAAAGGGAATAATATTAACAATATGAGCTCACCTCGCAAAGTAATGCATGTGGGTTTTCATCAACACTGTGAAACAGTCCCCGACAATCCCTCCGGCTGATTGTTGTCGCAGTTCATGGAAGTGTTTTACAGCAATCCGGACCGCGAGACACAGTGCGATGACCTCCCATGCAGCAGGGAGTATCCAATACATGGGAATGAGATGTAGGGCATCTCCCTTAAAGTCAACAATGCAGTGATATGTGCCGGCGAGAATGAGCTCCTCTGACATTTGTGAATGAGCCTGACGTACAATTTCGTGCATAAATAAAGCTGACCTGCTGAAACATGCCTCGTTACTATTGTGGCAATCACTCCGTCGGCGATGTTGACAGCCAGGAAGACGAGAACGAGAAATATCAACATCTTTTTGGATCGCTGGTACATAGCATGTAACCGGGTGATCATGACGACTTGCAAGGTGTTTCAGCCAGGTCGGTGTCAGGCCTTGCAGCTCCATAACTCACCGCCCAGAATTGCAGTTATGATCATATTCATCCAACTTAGTGCAATGTACATGAGATGGCCTGACAAATCCAGTAACATTAGTTACCACCCTCAGAGGATCGCATGCTCAAAATGAACTTACAGCTGTGGTAGTCAGTCATTATATTGAACCAACAGCTGGTCAAGGCTCACCCCTACATGGGAGTACAGTTAATTGGATGGGTATCGGGAATGGCAGGCATTGACAGAGAATACTCACTACATCCGTCAATGAGATCGTCGGCACACTGACTATATGCCCCCGGTCAGAAGAAACAAACATTGCTGAGAAGACATACCAAGCATGCCGATGCTGATTGTGAGAGATGACTGGTTAGCAAGATGCCAACTACTTAGCCTTCTGTACATACACAGCATAGATTATTCCAACATAGCGCACCTAAGATATTTTCGAGTCAGCACAACCTTCCAACTACACTTGCAACACGAGATACATACGCTGATATATAGAACAGTCATCAGGGACCAGTGTTGCCTCTACCGCAAATTAGTTATATTGTTATCTGATGCGGGAGCCTGCTCACCCAGACCAGTTCAACCTACCATTATTAGCGAGATGACTGTTTCAGTTATGGCATCAACCTACCTCTCGTCCGAATGTCAGTGCTGGAAATCCCATAAGAATATCAGTATTTCTTTAATACTATCTTGCTCACTACAATCGTAAATCACTGCAGCAGAGGAGACGACTGCGAACACCCAGCCTGAGATGTCAGACCTTATCATCCGTTTGGCTTTCCACGAACCTATAAAGTAGCTGGCAGCATGAGTCGCATCAATGAAGGGCCACCAACTAGGAACATTTGAGATCACAGTCATACTGTTCGAGGATGGGTATGAGGGAGTGGCGAACTTGATTGACGTATCACAATGGTGTTCGTGCTAGATATACCACCATCCAGCGCTTTTATGGCCAACACGAGGTGATATCTAATCCCGTTTTGGTTGATTGAAGGAATGAAAATAGATGTGAAATGCACTACCATCAATGATGATGTGATTGATGCATTGGCGTTGCATCAATTTTCACAGCCAGCTACAGCTTCATTGATAGCCCGTGATCGAGCACGCCGTTTCTATCGTCTAGGAGACGACAGAGCTGAGTCACGAAACTGCGCAGGGTCCAAGCAATGCAAAGCTTGGAGAAGAGTGTAAAGACTATTCCAATAGTTGTTTAGCATCTGACATACTGTGGATGTATTCCATGACAAGGTAGGTCACGGCAGCTTCAGCATTCACAGCTACTTCTCGCATTCACAGCTACTTCTCGCATCTTAGGAACAGTGATAGTGATCATGGCTTTAATCATGACCTGGTTCAGCGCCTCTGTGATGGTTTCGTTTGCAGTCATTGACACATGCGCTTTAACAATATTAATTGTGTCGGGGGAACTGGTATACACCATGGATCTCAAATGGATCAGACAGCACTGAGCATACCAGTCAGGCAATTCCCTCTGGAGAAAATGGACGGGATTCAATTCAATGGTGGTGGCATGTAGGAAATAACACTACTTAGAGGTCCGTTAAGACGACAAACCCATCCCATGAAAGACAAATACCTGTCACCTGTGGTTTTCTCCATCAACGTCGAGGGTATAAAATTATTAAAGACCCAGGAGAATCATCTGCAGCAGGAAAATCCATGTGGAGGAGGACAGACGGGAGGTTGAAATGTCAGTCGAAGTCAGATCTTGAACTGTGGGTCACGTTTGAATTCTGATAAAGTCCGG